>JAPQNM010000045.1:25803492-25805992 GCA_029783475.1 Metacarcinus magister
GCTCCCCACCACCATGGAAAAACATTAGTATGCTATATATACTGCATCTGGCTACTGGACAATACGCTGGAGTGACCGGTTCTGGTCTGGGAATTTTACTGACCAGACCATTGAACAAGTTTTGCTGCGGATGTTGAAGACACGTGGAGGTTTGAAGCATGGCCGTGGCATCACAAGCAGGACTCAAGCTAAGATGATCCATGTCCTGCCAAACATTGTTCCTGTATGTGAGGCAGTTGAAGATTTGTGTAGCATTTATTCTCAGACAAGTGATCAACACACTGACATGCTAACCTGCACAACCACACCTGATGGGCAACACTATACCTTATTCCGTAATTGGTTTGACCACTCACCATTCTCATACACAGGTGAGCACCGTGCAAGCCTCATCTCCCTCTCAACTGGTACAGTGGCTCCAATCTCTGCCAATGCTGATCGTGTTTTTGAGATTGAAACAAAGTCTGCTGAACATCTGATAGGTCGGAATTTTGCAGATGTCAGACTCAAGAGAACAGCGATCAACAGTGTGACTATCCGTGACAAAGTGGTAGAGGTAGATCCCACATAATATATATATATATATATATATATATATATATATATATATATATATATATATATATATATATATAAGAAAGTGAACAAAAATGCATATAAATTTTTCGAGCGATGTGAATCCTAAAAGTACGATAGTTGGTACTGGGTAGTTAGTCTAGGAATTTGATTATTTATTTATTTGTTATTATTTATTATTATTAGTAGTAGTAGTAGTAGTGGTTTTGAAAGGGTTTATGGTGTGTGTCTGTGTGTGTGTTGCCCATTGTGTTGTCATTATTATTATTATTATTATTATTATTATTATTATTATTATTATTATTATTAAGAAAAAAGAAAAAGGGAATTTATTATTATAAAGGTCACGGTTTTTTATCATTATTTTCATTGTTGTTGTATAAAAACTATAAATATATATATATATATATATATATATATATATATATATATTATATATATATATATATATATATAATATATATTATATAGTGTACATTAAAAGGGCGATAAACAAAATTAAGTAAAAAAAAATCCCGCTTGTCGCCAGAACGTGTAAAGAGGACAGTACGAAAAATATATATAATTATACATACATATTTATACATACTTACATGCATACAAAAATAATAATAATAATAATAATAATAATAATAATAATAATACAGTTTTTAAGATAATAATAATAATAATAATAATACACATAGTTATATACATATATATGTATATATATATATATATATATATATATATATATATATATATATATATATATAAATATATATATATATATATATATATATATATATATATATCCTTCATTCTCCCTTCATTCCCCTTCATTCCCCCTTCATTCCCCTTCAATTCCCCTTCATTCCCCTTCATTCCACTTAAATTCTCCTTCATTCCCCTTCATTCCCCCTTCATTCCCTTTCATTCCCCCTTCATTCCCCCTTCATTCCCCTTCATTCCCCCTTTATTCCCCTTCGTTCCCCTTCATATCCCTTCATTCCCCCTTCAATTCCCCTTCATTCCCACTTCATTCCCCTTAATTCCCCCTTTATTCCCTTTCATTCCCCTTCATTCTCCTTAAATTCTCCTTCATTCCCCTTCAATCCCCTTCATTCCCCCTTCATTCCCCCTTCATTCCCCTTCATTCCCCTTCATTCCCCCTTCATTCCCCCTTCATTCCCCTTCATTCCCCCTTCATTCCCCTTCATTCCCCCTTCATTCCCTTTCATTCTCCCTTTATTCCCCATTCATTCCCCTTCATTCCCCTTCAGTTCCCCTCATTCTCCCTTCATTCGCCTTCATTTCCCTTCATTACCCCTTCATTCCCTTTCATTCTCCCTTCATTCCCCTTCATTCCCCCTTTATTCCCCTTTATTATCCCTTCATTCCCCTTCACTCCCCTTCAATTCCCTTCATTCCCCCTTCATTCCACCTTCATTCCCCTTCACTCCCCCTTCATTCCCCTTCATTCTCCTTCATTCGCCCTTTATTCCCCTTCATTCTCCCTTCATTCCCCCTTCATTTCCCCTTCATTCCCCTTCAATTCCCTTCATTCCCCCTTCATTCGCCTTCATTCCCCTTCATTCCCCTCCATTTCCCCTTCATTCCCCCTTCATTCACCTTCATTCCCCCTTCATTCCCCCTTCATTTCCCCTTCATTCCCCTTCAATTCCCTTCATTCCCCCTTCATTCGCCTTCATTCCCCTTCATTCCCCTCCATTTCCCCTTCATTCCCCCTTCATTCCCCTTCATTCCCCATTCATTCCCCTTCATTCCCCCTTCATTCCCCTTCATTCCCCCTTCATTCCCCTTCATTCCCCCTTCATTCCCCTTCATTCTGCCTTCATTCGCCATTCATTCCCCTTCATTCCCCTTCAATTCCACTCATTCTCCCTTCATTCGCCTTCATTCCCCTTCATTACCCCTTCATTCC
>JAPQNM010000045.1:25813346-25815846 GCA_029783475.1 Metacarcinus magister
CGTTAGTAGCGCAGGTTTTTAAGATTTTTTGTATTGTGACGCCTTGTTTTTATTCGTTTTCTTCGTTGTTGAAAGAGAGGCTACATGCATCCAGCGGAAACTCCTCAATGCATATAACTTTGCAAATCCCGTTGAAAATAGTGTTATGGCAGCATTTGGGTGATTCAGGTGATGCAGATACCATTCCTCTTGACTAGAAAATGGGGTTGGTAGTCCCTATCTGGAAAGGTAAAAGGGACGGTCAGGATTGCAATAACTACCGCGGGATAACGCTGTGCAGCGTACCAGGCAAGGTGTTCGCCCAACTGCTGTTGATGCGAGTTCGCAGTCACTTGCTGAAATATCAGAAACCTGAACAGTCAGTGTTCACACCTGGTAAGTCAACAACTGACCGTATCTTGGCGCTTCGCGTACTGGTAGAACGCCGATGTGAGTTGCAACAGGAGATGCTCGCAGCCTATGTTGATCTCAAAAAGGCTTTTGATTCAGTGCATCGCGAGGCATTCTGGGATCTTCTGCGCCTCTGCGGAATTCCTGCAGGGACTATCTGGCCTGTACTCCATGAAAACTCAGCAGCCGATGAAAGCGACAGGCGCTGAGTTGAGATGTCAGCAACAAGGAGGAGGCGGTAGCCTAGTGGCTAGTGGTCGAGCTGGCAAACTTAGAGTCCCGAGTTCGAGTCCCGATATCCACTAGCCACGTTTCTTTGGTATTACAGCCGAGTGGTTAAAGATCACCCAAATGCTGCCATAATATTCTCAACGGGATTTGCAAAGTTATATGCATTGAGGAGCTTCCGTTGGCAGCATATAGCCTCTCTTTCAACAACAAAGAGAACGAAGAAAAACGAGGCGTCACTATAAAAAAGAATCTAAAAAAACCTGCGTTACTAACGGATTGAGGCCGACCATGTAAAGAGAGCCTCTATCGAGAGGATCGTGGCACAGGTAGTCTGTCGTCACCTTAGCGAAAACTACCTCCTCTCGGACCAACAGTTCGGGTTTAAACCTGGACGGTCCACCTCTGACTTGTTGATGCTTCTCACATAAAAGTGGCAGGGCGCCCTTGATGATGGCCAGAACACTGTCGTGGTGTCCCTTGATATAGCGGGTGACTTCGAAGGGTCTGGCACAGAGGCCTGTCGGAAAAGGCATCCAGGGTGACCTGCTGATGCTCCTAGAAAACTACCTGCATGGTAGAACCCTCCAGGTCGTCGTCAACGGGCAAGCATCTGAGTCCCTGCCAGTTGAAGCATCAGTGCCACAGGGATCCGTGTTTGGGCCTGTCTTGTGAAACATCTACATAGATGATCTTCTCCGGCAGCTGCCAGCAGTCTCAGCTTACGCTGATGACTATACTCTCTCCTGCACTTACCCACGACAGGACAGTGAGCGTGCTGCTGATGAGATCAATCGGCAGCTACGCGTTATACAGGAATGGGGTACACGCTGGCAGGTGACCTTTGCACCGAAGAAGACACAGGCAATGGTGATCTCTCGGTCCCTTGCCGTCAAACTAGCAGCTGAGGGTAAGCTGTGCTTCGATGGTGTTACTCTCCCACTCCAGGAAACTGTAAAAATCCTGGGAGTGGAGGTGGACCGAGAGCTACGGTTTGATGGTGTTACGTCACTATTTGCACTACGGGCTTTTAATGTGGGTGGTTCCAGGTTCGAGTGCGTAACTAGAATGAGTGAGGGTTAAAGCCAAGGTGGTATTTAAACAACATTTAATTATCCCAACAAGATAACGCGCATCTTCAAACAATTGATGAAATGTGGCGGTGTTATGATCACTTCACTACCGGGGAAAACCGGTCAGGGTCAATATGGCATAAATAATAAATTAACACGTAAACCGAAAACAAAAAGACACTTATGCTAATAAATATACTATGAAATGTAGGCACACAACACAAGACACACAAAAATAGAGGCACCTCCTAAATAGACAAAATATAATACACAGGTGGTGTTACACAAGGCACAGGTACAAGGAGTGCCACACCTGGCTGGGTTAAGCCAACCTCCAGGAGTCGCCACGCGGAGCACGAGAACGGTGCTCGCTAGTGGTGACAGTAGAGGTTCCGTATTCCTGTGCCAGCCAGCACCAACGCACCTTTGTGGGACGAGTCTCCAGGATGTGGAACATTTTCACGGCCTCTGTCCCTCACACCCAAGTGATGAACACTCATAGTGTCAATAACTCGAGACGGTCACAATCCACCCCACTGACACTAGTAATTTTGTGACACAGTGAACAGCTACCACAGTGCCAGAAAATGCACTGAAACTGGTGTTTTTGTGTAGTGAGGTGCAGTGAGGTGGGACATGTTGAAAATTAGTGTAATTATAATATGTCCATTGTTTGTGTTTTTTGTATGTATTGTATGTATTTGTATGTATCAGTAAATATTTATATATAATTGTGTGATTAATATTGTATAATGTATTAATGCTTGCCCTTAAGATAGGCAGAACACGACAGTTCACCTTTGGGCAAA
>JAPQNM010000045.1:25820846-25823346 GCA_029783475.1 Metacarcinus magister
ATATATATATATATTTTATTTATTTTCTCTCCAGAAAATAAAAAACTCGTATGTTTAAAGGTGTAGTATATACTATGGCCTTGAAGAGATGATTCTCTTCTATAAAGAGTTATTACTATATACACTTCATGATATCAATTAGTGTTGTACTATTGAACACCGTAAGCAAAAGAAAAATTAATGACGTCCAAAAATACATGAAAAGTAGATTGGAGAAACTCAAAATAAATGATTATGTATGAAGGAACGCAGAGAACACGTGCTATTGGTAGATACTAAATGTATACTTTAAAAAATTAAAATGGTGAAACTATAAACAAAGATGAGATGATGGTAGTGGAATAATTCTATAGAAAATTGTACGGTAGTGATTATAAGCAAAACGGAGTCACAAACGAAGAAGCAATTTACTTTGAAGTACCTTCAGTAAGCAACAGAAGGCGAAAATGGCTTATCCATTGATCTAATCAAATATGCACTAGATTTTGTATTAGATAAACTTGCAGTACCTTTAACAAAATCCTTCTAGATTTTCCAGGTACTGAATACAAGGAAAAGCACCACAATATTATTATTTCACAAGAAAGGAGACAACAAAGGAGTGCAAACTTCTGGTCTATAAGTTTACTGTCTTTAGTATATAAGCTTTTTTACGAATTTCTTTACTAATAGGACCAGTACAATGATTGGTTCAAATCAAACGGATTAGTGAATGGTTATTCAACAAGTGACGACAGCCATGTAATAAATAAATTGATGGAAACCCTTGCAGAAGTACTTCAAACAACTATGGATAGCTTTCATAATCTATGAAACATCCTTCTACTCGGTGGAAACCACAATACCCAAGTAGTAGAGGAAATTTATTTGAAGATATTAGAAGACATCTATAAAGAAGCACTACCACTTTAAAGCTGCATAAGATCAGTGATAAAATACCAATAAAGAAAAGGGTCAGACAAGACATGATGAAAAGGTAAAAAGTGAAAAATGGAAAATTAACATGAAGACAATGGTGATATTTAAGAGTTTCATACTAGACCATTTAATCAAAAAAGAATATGAAGTAATAGAATGTGTTCAGGATCATTTATATTTATTTAGGACAGATAATTAGTGCAAGTTCAGAATCGTGGATAAATACACGCGACAAACATCAAATTGCGGAAGTGTCATTAAATGGTTATGATGTATTCGAGAAATGCCGTACACATACAAATGGAGGTGTTTTATTATTTGCAAAAATTATATGAAGGTCGTTAAGATTAATCAAATAAATGTGGATGCATATGACACTATGTTGAACTTACGGAGAGAAAAGTATATATATATATATATATATATATATATATATATATATATATATATATATATATATATATATATATATATATATTTCCTAGGCGTAGTATACAGACCGAAATTAAGCAGAGCAAATAAAAAAATTCTTTATGATGAAATTAAGTCTCATTAATGATAAAAATGCAGTAATTTGCGGAGATTTTAACAATCCCTCAGTAAACTGGTAACTTTTAGCGGCCGATCGAGAAGGAATAAAATTATTTGAACTAACAGAGGAGGCTTTTCTATATCAAATTGTTCAGACACCTACTCGAGGATATAATATCTTAGATCTAGTATTCACGAATGACAGCGATATCATTCACACTTGGGAAAAGTGATCACAACATCGTTAAAACCGAATTAAACCTTCAAATTATAATGAAAGAAAACATGCTATTAGTACCTAATTATAGGAAGGCGAATTTTGCGAACATAAGAAGGGAAATGGAATCAGTAAACTGGAATCAGTGCTTAGATAATGTTTGCATAGACGAAACTTATAAGATGTTCACAGCAAATCTCAAATCGATAATTAACGAAAACATTCCACATAAACCACGAAGAATTAATATATCTCAACCATTATGGATGACTGACAGCTTACAAAAAATTATAGCAGAAAAGAGAAAAATTTACAAAAAATTTAAAATATCACAATTAACCTCAGATTTCAACAGTTACGTTGATCTTAAAAGAACGTGCGAAAAAGAGATAAGGAGAAAAAACCGCGAATATGAAGTAAGGATATCTCACGAAGCAAAGAAAAATCCCAAATTGTTCTTTAGTTATATTCGAAACAAAAAACCGTAAGAAATAATATAGGCCCACTAGTAGATAACAATAATAAACTAATCAGCGATGACAAAGATATGGCCTTCATACTTAATTCAACGTTCAGTAGCGTCTTTACTGAGGAAGGTAAAGCAGATATCCCTACCCCGTCGAATATATTTCAAGGCCCCTCATCATAACCGAAATTCAACCACATGAGGTTCGTAAATATTTACACAAGATTGATCCAAATAAGTCCGTTGGTCCTGATGCAATTTCACCGCGGCCACTTAAAGAATGTTGTGCACAGTTAGAAACTCCTATAACAAGTTTATTCAATAAATTAATAGACATGCTGGGTGACCATGACTTAAAAAAAACATTC
>JAPQNM010000045.1:25825846-25885846 GCA_029783475.1 Metacarcinus magister
GACCATCCTTAGTATTATCTAGTAGCTTGGTAGTTTTGGATAAGAGTACAATATTTCAATGCACTGAAAACGTGAAAAATTGACGTGACGTCACGGCCCATCGCTCAGGCCTTTAATATAGAAGGCATTGGTAGTTCCCGCCGACGAGACATTAGACGCGTCACTCTTTGCAGTATTCCAGCTATGCGTTGTAAGCCATGAGTGCCACGGCTAGCCAGTAAGCGTAGTAACCCAGGCGATCACGGAGGCTACAGCGAACGTGTCGGTGTTCTGAAGCCTTATTCTTGTTTCCATAAGCATTATTCTTGTTTCCAGAAGCCTTATTCTTGTTTCCAGAAACCTTATTATAGTTTCCAAATGCCTTATTATTGTTTCCAGAAGCCTTATTCTTGTTTCCAGAAGCCTTATTTTTGCTTTCATAACCTTCACTCTTGTTTCCATTAACCCCAATCTTGTTTTAAGAAACTTTATTCTTGTTTTCGTGAATTTTTGCCTTATTTTCGGAAGTCTTTGTGTTATTTTCAGCAGCCATATTCTTGTTTTTAGAAGCCTTTGTCTA
Source organism: Metacarcinus magister (assembly GCA_029783475.1). NCBI lineage: Eukaryota > Metazoa > Arthropoda > Malacostraca > Decapoda > Cancridae > Metacarcinus > Metacarcinus magister. The sequence goes on from JAPQNM010000045.1 coordinate 25,826,406, forward strand.
GTTTTCAGAAGATTTTGTTTTATTTTCGGTAGCCTTCATCTTATTTTCGGGAGTTTTCGTCTTATTTTCAGGAGCCTTCGTCTTATTTTCAGGAGCCTTTGTCTTATTTTCGGTAGCCTTCATCTTATTTTCAGGAGCCTTCATCTTATTTTCGGGAGCCTTTGTCTTATTTTCGGGAGCCTTTGTCTTATTTTCGGTAGCCTTCATCTTATTTTCGGGAGCCTTTGTCTTATTTTCAGGAGCCTTCGTCTTATTTTAGGGAGCCTTTGTCTTATTTACAGGAGCCTTCGTCTTATTTTCAGGAGCCTTTGTCTTATTTTCGGTAGCCTTTGTCTTATTTTCAGGAGCCTTTGTCTTATTTTCGGGAGCCTTTGTCTTATTTTCAGGAGCCTTTGTCTTATTTTCAGGAGCCTTTGTCTTATTTTTAGGAGCCTTCGTCTTATTTTTAGGAGACTTCGTCTTATTTTCAGGAGCCTTCGTCTTATTTTCAGGAGCCTTCGTCTTATTTTCGGGAGCCTTTGTCTTATTTTCGGGAGCCTTCGTCTTATTTTCAGGAGCCTTTGTCTTATTTTCAGGAGCCTTCGTCTTATTTTCAGGAGCCTTCGTCTTATTTTCAGGAGCCTTTGTCTTATTTTCAGGAGCCTTCGTCTTATTTTCAGGAGCCTTCATCTTATTTTCGGGAGCCTTTGTCTTATTTTCAGGAGCCTTCATCTTATTTTCAGGAGCCTTTGTCTTATTTTCAGGAGCCTTTGTCTTATTTTCAGGAGCCTTCGTCTTATTTTCAGGAGCCTTCATCTTATTTTCGGGAGCCTTTGTCTTATTTTCAGGAGCCTTCATCTTATTTTCGGGAGCCTTTGTCTTATTTTCGGGAGCCTTCGTCTTATTTTCAGGAGCCTTTGTCTTATTTTCAGGAGCCTTCGTCTTATTTTCAGGAGCCTTCGTCTTATTTTCAGGAGCCTTCATCTTATTTTCGGGAGCCTTTGTCTTATTTTCAGGAGCCTTCATCTTATTTTCGGGAGCCTTCGTCTTATTTTCAGGAGCCTTCGTCTTATTTTCAGGAGCCTTCGTCTTATTTTCAGGAGCCTTCGTCTTATTTTCAGGAGCCTTCATCTTATTTTCGGGAGCCTTCGTCTTATTTTCAGGAGCCTTCATCTTATTTTCAGGAGCCTTCGTCTTATTTTCAGGAGCCTTCGTCTTATTTTCAGGAGCCTTGGTCTTATTTATTGAAATTATTGGATGATATTTCTGTTACAACTATTGGATTGTTGGATTGTTGGATTGTTACATAGAGCTGCTATTCGTACTGTTCATAAGACTGCATTAGATGGATTGAGTTTCTACTTACTTATTCCCCTCAGAGGTGATCCCAGAGACACTTTTGATGTCTTAGGAATGGATTCTTTACCATATCCTATTCCACATACTAATGCTTTCATGTTACATTATACCCCAAAGCATTATTTAGTTATTAGTAAGTCTAGAACTCATTATTTTTTAATGAATATTTTTAATGTATGTAGGAAATATTTAAATTTATTGATTTGTCCACCAATGGGACCAATTTATAATAGAAATATTGATTGTTGTGAATTAGCATTGTTTCTTGACAAACAATCTGTATCTAAACGGTGTAAAACACAAATTGTTAAGGAGTTTCCACCCATTTTTATCAGAAATTTGCAGGGATGGATTTATGCAACCAGTAATCCAATAGACATTACTTTGAATTGTGTCAACCAAATTGTTCCAAAATCCAAGCATATATTAAATGGCACTGGAATATTAGAAGTTCGTCATGGTTGTAGTATCCATAGCGATACATTCTCACTTCCATTTATCACATGTAACAATGGAACCCTTAAATATCAAGCCATACCCTTTCTCATTACCTCTTCCCTTCACAACATGGGAACATGAATTTCTCATAAATACCCCTAATATCACACTACCCAGCAGTAACCGATTGGAGCCTTTACCCCTCAACAACTACATTGATCAGCTGCAGCCAATATTAAAACAGCAGAATACCGACGCAGGACTTCCGGAATGGTCACGAATGGGTATCACGGTGTTGATTACCCTACTCTTCGTGATACTGGCTGTTGGACTTATACGGGCGCGTAATTGCTGGTACGCTTCTCGGTTATCCAATCGACCGGACGACACCCAAGAGTCTCACGAATTGATGCCTTATCCTCCACCGTGAACTTCAGCGACGTGTCAACATCATTAGTATGGTGCCCGAGGACGTGCACTCGAAGAGGGGGGTATGTCGTGACCAGATAGTGTGATAACAGGGAAGATGGATACAGTGTGAAGGTGGAAGATACATGTGGATTTGTGGAATGTGAAAGTAAGGAAGTCAGAAGTAGCGATAGCGCGGTCATAAGGGTAGACCAAACCAGGTGACTTTTGCCTCTGTAAATACGGTAGCAGAAACCTTTCCAAACAGCGCGACCCTCAGATGACCAGGCAAACTAAAGGAAAGATTAGGGAAATAAAGATTAGGGAGATTGTCAAGTCTGTAGTCGAGCTAGGTCATAAACACATGCCGGTTTCCTTTGTAAACTTGACTCAGATTAGAAAACCAGTAAGGTAATCTCGGAACCTTACACAAAGGCCCCTCCAAACATCTGTTTGCAGAATTCTAAGGGAAAACTCACCTTTATATAAAGAAGTAGAAGTCTAAGGGAAAATAACATATATGTTGGGGCCTCCCAAAATGTTGTCTTGTGAAAATTGGTAACTGCTAGTTTGAGTGTATATATTCAGACTGTAGCGGCCTATAGAATCACTTCACTCAGACTTCTACTCAGAAGTGCAACCAACTCAGCTCAGAATGGAGACTCTGAATTGTGGGGTAAGTGGAAGCTCTGTTCTAATGCAGTCAATCTAGCAGCTATAGGATATTGTTTTAAGGATAATTATTTATGTAGGATTGTGATGTACGAATATTATGCATTGTTCCAGTATATGAATATTATGAATTGCTCCAGGATTAGAATATTATGTGTTGCTCCAAATTATGGATATTGTTGTGAGCTCCTAAAGATATTATCTAATGTGCCTGTTTATTTGCATATGTTAAATATTGTTGAAGGAAATAATGTTTGGAGCAAGATTGTCAACTTGATTGATTAAACATAGAAAAATCAAAAGTGTTCTGTACCCAGTGACCAATGTATATGCTGATTAACAGAACACGGAAACGTTGCAATAACGTGCAACGAAAGTATAAACCTGAATAGATCTGTAAACCATTATAGTAATACGACACTTCGTGTGTGTCTGTGTGTGTGTGTGTGTGTGTGTGTGTGTGTGTGTATATATATATATATATATATATATATATATATATATATATATATATATATATATATATATATATACATATATATATATATATATATATATATATATATATATATATATATATATATATATATATATATATATATATACGCCGGAGAGAATAAGACGGCCATTATAATAAATATGTATATATTTTTGCTGGATAACTGTTCCGTCTACACTGCAAGAATCGTCCACACATGGTTTGCTGAGCATGCCGACATCGAACTCCTGCACTAGCCAAGCAAATCGTGTGATCTAGATCCCATAGAGAACGTATGAGGCAACATAGTCAACTCGTGGGAGGAGGGCCAGGGGTGCACTCGGGAACGCGTTCTGCAGCACACCATGGCGGAGTGGGAGATGTTCCGGCGCAACCAACGAATTATGTAGCGTCCATGCAGAGCAGATTGCATGATGTTATTGAACATGAAGATGGTTGGACAAATTATTAGGGATAAAGTGCTGTAGCATCATTAATTACATTTGCTCAATGTATTCAATAAATAAATCTATATCAGATCCCAGGAATGCATTGTGTAAATGTATTATTCACTCTTAGATTCCCTTTTTATCCCATGAAACCTTGAGAGGCTTAGACACTACATATGTGCAATAATTACGAAACCACACCTGTGGTCAATAGATAAAGCAGTCGCAGTAATATGAATGTAGCTGCAGAATAACTAGTTTATACACGTTACAAAATGCACGGATATTTTGACCAGTTCATAACGCTATAGCAGCTATACTGTTGGTTTTTGCAAGCAGATATCTATATATAATATTCATTAATTAAATTACGTCTGTTCACTTTAATGGGTATTAACTGCAATATCTGATACACGTGCCAGTGGCCGAACCAGGGTTTGTAATGTTTCACGAATGAATAGGTTGGGTGTTTAGATTAGTTACGTATGGTGTCTAGTGCTGGATTTTACGTCATGAATACAAGGTATGCCTGTTTAAACAAATACATATATACAAACTTACTGACATAATACCGTATTTCAGAAAATGTTAGAATTTAAGAAGTAGCACATGGGGATCGTGCGCAACGAGACATGAGTCACTGAAGAGTATATCTAATAAGGTGTATTCAACCATTTGAACCTTATCTCGTCTGGCACATTTAGATGCGTGTGTTTATCAAACAACATAATATAAAGGTCAGTATCAAATATAACAAACTTAGATGACCAGATTTGTCTAACCACCAACAGCCGGAAGTAACACGAATGGGTGGCTGATGTATGATAACTATAACTGCGACAACTTTCAATATATCTTTTTGTCATTTTGGCTGCATTTATATTCGTATTGGTATTCCTTACTAACATGAGCCAAATAAATGTTGTTTCTGGTCACATTATAATCACTCCCTTTTTACATAATATAAACAGCCAGCTTCGGCAGTTTTCTTCGATGTCACCTGCCGGAGGTGGAGAGGTCTGAGGCCATCGAGACCGGCTGACGAACCTAGTGGCATGGACTGGATGGCCGATAAGACGTCCTCTTCGGTCACTGGCAGGAATGGCGGAATCGGAGTTGGCTGAGCACCGAGCAGTCGCTGAAGGTCCTCTGCGGCAGGAGCTGGCGAGTGCTTAGTCTGTAGCTCAACAATCACATCTGCGTTGGGCGTGACAACCGTGTCCGAGGTCGGGGTGTGTGTGTGTGTGTGTGTGTGTGTGTGTGTGTGTGTGTGTGTGTGTGTGTGTGTGTGTGCGTGCGTGCGTGTGTGCGTGTGTGCGTGCGTGCGTGCATGTGTGTGTGTGTGTGTGTGTGTGTGTGTGGGTGTGTGTGTGTGTGTGTGTGTGTGTGTGTGTGTGTGTGTGAAAGGGGGGGGGGACAGGTTTGGGGGGGGGGCTGGATTTAGGTTGATGGGTAGGTAGGTATATGGAAGGTGCCCTTAGTCACGGGTGTGGAGGGTGGCGGGACGGGACTAGACTTAATTGGACTTTCCCCTCCCCACCTTAAGTCTTCCTAATCACGCATCTCCCTGGGCTTATCGCTTCACACATTACCTCCTAAATATCAGAAAAATTGTGGTCGTCTTTGTATGTGTCTATGTGTAGGTGTATGGGTGCGTATGTGTGTTTGTGTGTGTGATTGAGCGCGTGTGTGAGTATGTACGTGTATGTGTATGTATGTGTATATATGTAACTGTGGGTTTATGTGTCTATGTGTGTGTATGTGTCTATGTATGTGTATGTGTGTGTGCGTATATATATATGTGTGTATGTGTGTGTATGTTTATGCGAGTGTGTATGTGTGTTTGCGTGTGGGCGAAAGTTCCATTGTTTCAGTAATTTGCAAACTTCCCATATAGATATATTTTAGTGGTTTAGGGATGAAATGTCTTGATGATGAAAAGGTTTTGAGTCTAAATTTGTTTGGTGCAGAAAAATCACCGCTGTAAGACTTCTTGACGTGACCCATCATTGTTATGGACCACGTACCAATGAATGTGAAGCTGTCCAAGATATTAATGGCCACGCCACACGCATGAATAGACTGTACTGTTTCATCTAGCAAGCCTCCAAGCACCTGAACCTTAGTCTTGGACCAGGAGACCTGAAGTCCTAAAGGTTTCGCCCTCTCGTGCAGGGCTTCGAGAGCCATCACCAGAACTTCTAGTGACTCAGCAAAGATTACATCGTTGGCAAAAACAAGATCAGTGATTTTGGTGTTGCCGACAGATGCTTCAAAGTGACTTTGGTCCATAACTCTGCCCAGTACATATATTGAAAAATGAAAGACATGTCTGTGCCTCACTCCCGTATGCACAAGAAAGAAGCTGGACAGGCACACCTCACAGCACTCTCAGTCCCGGAGTACAGGCCATATAGTAGTTCAATAATCCCTGGAGGAATCCCACAGAGGTGCAGAAGATCCCAGAGTGCTTCACGATGCTCTGAATCATATGCCATTTTGAGATCGACATAGACTACGAGCATCCCTTGTTGAAACTCACGTCGGCGTTACACCAGTACCCGAAGCGCTAAAATACGGTCTGATGTTGACTTACCAGATGTGAACCCTGACTCTTCAGGTCTTTGATATTTCAGGAAGTGACTGCGAACTCGCATCAGTAGCAGATGGGCAAGCACCTTGCTTGGTACGTTGAGCATCGTTATCCCACCGTAGTTGTTGCAATCCTGACGGTCCCAGATAGGGACGACCAACCCCCTTTTCCAGTCAGGAGGAATGGTACCGGAATGCCATACAGCAGTCAAGACAGCATGCAACCCACCAGCTTTGAGCAACTCTGCACGGATGTTACAAATGCCAGCTGCCTTACCACCCCTCAACTTTGCCACAGCCCCTTTGGCTTCATCAATAGAGGGTGGAGCTTCGTTAATGGGCGGATCAGCATCCATCACCTGTAACCCAGTGGTTTGAAGCTGTCAGCTTGAAGGGTTAATCTTGAACAACTGCTCAAAGTACTCAGCCCAACGAGCCATTTGCCCATCCGCGTCTGATAAGAGGCAACCATCTGCTGTTCGGATAGTACTCACCCGTGTGGAGCGGAGCTTCTTCAGGGCTCAATAAGCAGGTTTGAGGTCATTAGCATTTAAATGACCCTCAACATCTTCTGCGAAACTCCTGACATATCTCTCTGTCTCTCCTCAAAAGAGTTCTAGTCCTACGAGACAGAGCCCTGTACTAGTCCCGGTTCCCAGCCAGCCTAGCAGCGAGACTCTTCTCTATACTGTCCAGCGTCTCCACCGAAGCAAGCTCACCGTGACCTCGGACGCCTCCTACTACACCCTTTAGGTGCCTCAAGAGTTTCACGTTTGAAGGTATTCCACAGTTCTACTAGATCCTTTAGGGCGTCGAGCACTTCAAACCGATTTGAGACTGTCACTGCATACTCATGAGCACATGTCGAGTCCTTCAGTTTCTCAAGATGGAACACATTGTGATCACTTCTTGATATCTTTCTGGAGTTGACATGAAGCTTGAGTGTTGCAACAACAAGCCTATGGTCAGTTGCAAAGAACTCAGCACTCCGGAAAACCCTGCAGTTCTGGAGAATCCTCCAACGAGTTCTAACGAGTATGTGATCAATCTCCTTAGCTACCCCTCCGGCATTGCTATACCAAGTCCCGCGGTGCAGCTCTGGTCTCTGATACCAAGAACCTGCAATTTTCAACCTTCTGGATTTTGCAAATTCAGAAGGAGAGAGTTGTTAGTGTTCCTGGTACCAGAGACATGGGAACCAACACATAACTCATAGCCAGCTTTCTCAATGCCAGTGGTAGCATTGAAGTCGGGGGCACTGATCAAAAAAAGTCAAGTTTGGCGTAGAACATCTCTTTCTCGTTACCCCCACACACCTCGGTAGGAGCGTACGCAACAACCTAACCTAACCTAACCTAACCATTGCTCATGCCGGACCAATAGTAGGAAAACCTCTGCCAGGCCTCCTCGTCTCAGAGAGTCCCACTATATTCATCCTCAGTCTTTTCAAACAATAGCATTTTTTCGATTTCACTCATATTATATTTATGTGAAGTATAGCGTGCAAAGATTGGTAAACATCTTTAGCAGGAAATTATTACTTAACTTTTGAGATGGCAAATGAATATCTGAATAAATTTATCTATGATTAACGCGTGAATGCTAAGCGAGACAAGGATGGGGACATACCTGGTCGGCACACCAGTACCAGATGGAGGCTGGGGTCTGGCCCAAAAGGAAAGCTGGCCATGGCAGATCAGAATTGACAGGATGCCTTAACATTATCCAGGAGTCGTCTCTCGGCAGGCCGCAGCTGGTGTTCTCGTAGGTTAGCTTCGGCACAGCTTGCATGTACCTGTACTGCAAGGCCTCATAGCCCCCCACCTCCTGGAAGGCTGAAAAGTAGACAGAATAATAGTTATTACCAAGACATTCAGATACAAATTTAGTGGTACTTTTAGCAATGTATCAATAGTGCATCTCTACCATAATTAAAGATATACGTGGCACACACACACAAAAAAAACTTTTTATATGCACATGGAAACACAGAATAAGCTTCGAATGGAAGAAATAGGGCCTCAATACATTGATAATTACTGAACACGAAATACTGTATAACGGTGCTCGGAGAAGCAGAGAAACGTCAGAGAATGCATTGCACAAACATAACATGCAAGTAGAGGCATGATGAACCGCAGACGGTGGAGCAGCAGGATGCGATGAAGAATAGTGCACATATAGAGCACACTTGAAGTAGCTGCAGGAGGCGATGTAGGGTAGTGCACAAGTAAACACATCCAAAACAACAGCAGGAAAAAGACGCCAAGGACAAGAGACAAAGCTTCGCCACTTCAATACTCTTCCCCCTCCGTTTTCAAGCCCATTGCCGATATGGCCTGATGCTGAGACGGAGACCTTTCGGTCTCCTCCACAAACTCGGACTTCAGTTTCTAGTCGCATCATTTTTTGCTTGGCCTTTTGCTTTATTTCTAGCTTTATTTCCCTTTGTTTCATCTGTCTGTTCTTTCTTACCCTCACTATCCCTTTCTTTTCCTAAAGTGTGAGAGTGGTGCCAAGAGGATAAGAAGCTAATTACGAGTTCAGTCATGAGCGGTCAATGAATGCCATGGGAACGGTATTCCCTCCTTCTTTCATTGCTCTTACTCCCCATGGGGTTATGGAGAGCTGACCAACTCCCACCTATAATTAGGCTCACCATGGCCAATAATGATAACCCAGAGGGAAGCACTTCAAAAAACAATAATTACCAGATTTTCCTTGTTTTGACCCGGACACGCCATATATAGCTCCCAAACATAAAATCCCTCAGCAACCTCTATTCTGATCTCTCTCTCTCTCTCTCTCTCTCTCTCTCTCTCTCTCTCTCTCTCTCTCTCTCTCTCTCTCTCTCTCTCTCTCTCTCTCTCTCCTCCATAAATCAGACTGTCCCCTCCTCCTCTCACCCTCGCCCACACCCATCCACTACCATCCATGGCCCTCTTCATTTATCCTTCCTCTTTGGTCCTCGCTGATGGAACAAATACTTACATAGTTTGGCTTCTGCTCCCTACTCTGAAAAAACTCTTCAATTCAAAAAATGTATTTAGAGGCAGGTGGAAAAGGTAACCTTCCACATATGACCTGACAGATCTCGCTTAGTTGTTGTCCAGACAAAACCCCCACGCTCAGGCTATGCTCTCCTTCAAAGACCTTGATCGGAAACCTTTCCCAGGTGTCCCCTGATACCCAACTCAAAAAACTAGTACCATTTTCATGCCTCATGACATCTGTCCAGTCAGTGTCAGTGGCCCGACTGTTTTTCTGGCCTCTTTGAACTTATTGCAGATAAACATGATATAATTCATGTGTCCTGCTTTACCATTAACGTTCATGGTTGTCGTAGGAATACAGCAAATATTACAAAAGTTACCTTTAGAGACAAGATCTTCCAGACTTCCATAGGTAAGGCCTTGTGTAAGGTTAAACCTTCCATCCGTAAGTGCCAAAACTGCTGGCGATTCGGACACCCACCAAAATACTGTAGATCCACCTCACATTGCCCTCTCAGTGCCTCACCAGGCCATACCCGTACAAATTGTTACTCAATGCATCTGTGCAAACTGCGCCCAAGAACATGTCTTCGTCCGAGGCTGTCCTATCTCCAAATTTGAATTGGGGGTGAATCCCGTCTTTGTGGATTCCAACAGGTATCGAGTCATTTCGCCCCGATTCCCGTTCGCACCGGGTCGGTTCGCCCCGGTAAGTGGGTTGTTTCACCCCAATACAGTATTTGACTAGATTAAATATATATATATATATATATATATATATATATATATATATAAATATATATATATATATATATATATATATATATATATATATATATATATATATAATTTGGTTACATTTGTATTGTAATATTGATGTTATTATCCATTTTAGATAAAATACACAAATATATATATATATATATATATATATATATATATATATATATATATATATATATATCATAAGATTACAGTAAAAATAATATTAATGAGGTGTCAATTATGACAAACATTATCCATTTTAGATAAAATACACAAATATATATATATATATATATATATATATATATATATATATATATATATATATATATATATATATCATAAGATTACAGTAAAAATAATATTAATGAGGTGTCAATTATGACAAACATTATCCATTTTAGATAAAATACACAAATATATATATATATATATATATATATATATATATATATATATATATATATATCATAAGATTACAGTAAAAATAATATTAATGAGGTGTCAATTATGACAAACATTATCCATTTTAGATAAAATACACAAATATATATATATATATATATATATATATATATATATATATATATATATATATATATATATATATATATCATAAGATTACAGTAAAAATAAGATTAATGAGGTGTCAATTATGACAAACAGTTTTCACTCTAATTAATCACCAATTAAAGGGTCATTAAATTAGGGAATTATATAATTAAGTCTAGACACTGTGTGAGCTTGTTAATGTTTATATAAATATAATACATCACTACATTAACTACAGATTCATGTGGATAAATCAGTCCTCCTCTACTGACGCCCAGTATGTAATTATTATTTTCTGGTAACTGTTCTTGAGCTTCTTGGTAACTAAGCAAGTCTTTGCATACACTACTTTTCAACTTTTTTGACACTCCATAGACACAGTAACCAGTTAGATAGGTCAAGACTGCAGCAGATCCATGCAGTTTTCGATGTTGTCTTGATCAACATCAATGTCAAAAGAATCTTTTTTTTTTTAGTCATAATCGTCCCCTTATCGGGGTCTGGACAAAACCCCCAGCGGACCAAACCCCTAGCTATATTTTTTCTGAAGAAGATATATAATTTAAGTTATTTATTTTATATCATATACAATTAACTTTACTGAAATAATCATGAAAAATATTATAAAACGTCCAGTTATATTTTTCTGAAGAATATAATTTAAGTAATTTATTTTTTATTATTTATATATAATGAAATATATCATGAAAAATACCATAGATATTATACCCTATATTCCTCCCCCCGCCCCCCCCCAAAAAAAAACAGCAGTGTAAAGGATGCCCAATATTGAAACCAACCACTAAGAATAGAATGGAGACAAGTAAGGTAATCTGACGCTGTCAGGTCACCAGTCAGGGATTACTGGGACTGCTAGATATAATGAGGCTGTGGGGCGCCTTTATGTGGCGATAGGGCTCACGTCAACCCCTCCCGAGGTGTCAACCATAACAACATAATGAGGCATCAGTTCCATTTCAGCCGCTGTTTTGGGGAATGTACTGTTGTGAGCTTTGCAGTGTTTATAAAAATTGTTTATTCTCTGAGTTATCTGAAAATTCGGTCTATTTTCAACTACTATGGAAATCAAGAACAATAAAGGGGGTTCTAAACTGTGTGCAGAAGGCTACTTATACAACAAGAAGAGTTCAAACAATACACGAATACGTTGGTAATGTTCTCGGAATAATACATATTCATGTAAAGGTTTGCTCATACAGATTTGGAAGTGAAGCAATTACTTTCTGTGACGAAACACCCATCCTTATCAGAGAAAGGCAACCTGAGTACAGGCATTAGCCTCAATTTTTTTCACACTCGAAAACCTGCCTTAGGGGAATGTTATAATTACACCCCGCAAGCCTGACCTGACCACACTCCCACTATCCTTTCCCCACCCCTAATCCCTTCTCCACTTCTCTCTGTTCTCCTCTTTTCCAGACTACACCATTCCCACTTATTTTCTCATTTTCTCCCTTATTCCTTCCTTCCTTCTTTTCTTATTTTCTTCCTTCCTTCCTTCCTACCTCTTCCTCTACAATATATATATATATATATATATATATATATATATATATATATATATATATATATATATATATTATTTCATTGACCACAACAGAATACACTATTGTCAATATAAAATGGAACAACGACTATGTTAGTACTGTGTAGTTCATTTACATTGTCTGGTTGCGTAGATTGGGTGTACTGCCAGAGTTGAATTCATTACAGTTCTATATGTTATCCTTCTTAAAGAGATCTAGTTTAACACATTAGTTTTTTAGTTTATCCCATCCCATCTGGATATCATCGGGGTCTTCATGCAACAAGTTTGTCACGTATGGTCTCGTGTTTACCGTTGTATTAAGTAGTCTTAACTGCAAAGGCGAATGGGTCATCAATCATCGACTGCCTTTCTTCCCATTTACTTCTAAAAAAAATTCCTTTGCCTTTTCTTACAAGAGCTCTTAATGAAGGATATCCTGATTCTAAATAACAAATGTCGTTGCACGTGGTTCCCCTGACATCAAGAAGGCTCTTCAAAGCCCAGTTGTACAATTTAATGACTGGACCTAAATCCTCATTCAACCGCGACTCCCAACCGTATAACAGAGATGACATATTGCATGCATCAAATATACGTTTTTTCACTATGTATGGTAAATCATTATTTTTCTTTAGGAATTAAATAAACTAGCTAATAACTTTAATTTTCCTCTCGGCATGAGCCTTAACAGCTGAAAAAACAGGTACACATATCTATCGCACCATTCCACCTTCAGATTATCTATTATTATTGGCTCTTTATCTTTATCGCGAAAAATTTTGTTTTACTCAAGTTGACACCCATATTATTTCCTCCCTTCTTTCACTTTTCTTCTTTTTCTTTCTTTCTCTTATTTATCTTCTTTCACTTCGTATGTCTTTCCTTTCCTCCTTCTCCTCCTCTTCCTCCTCCTCCTCCTCCTCTCAAACACTTCAAATACTTTAAATGTCTGACATACAGGGTAACCTAATGCAATAAATTAAAGACAGACAGCCAACAAAATAAATAAAGAGACAGAACAAGACAAACAGACAAATAATTGCTTGGTATGCAGAGACCCAACCCACACACACACACACACACACACACACACACACACACACACACACACACACACACACACACACCTGACCTCAAAATAATAACCTCACTTGACCATTTTTTGACATTTTTTCTTTCTCATAAAGATAATGATTATAATAATTATTCAGTTTACATTATTGAAAACAGATAGTAGTAATTGAATAGACAGCAAAAGTTTTATAGCTACGCATAGTTGTATAAATATATTAAGAGAAGATAATTTGATTATACATTCCATTTAATTTCCATGTGACTTTTATAAACTACATGTAGTAATAGCATGTTTGAATTAATACACGTTTTATAGTTTCTTCTTTTTATGTCTTTTCAGGTGATTGCCGCTCCTTTCAAGAACGGCAACACAGGTCAGCTTTTCAGCATTAACAGTTTTATCCAGATGGACGGCAAGATGAAACAGTTTCCCTTGTTCTTCACCATCATGTCCAGGAAAAGAAAGGAAGATTATGACGCGGTGAGTAAAATTTTTTTTTCTTCCAACTCGTGAATTTCAAGCAAACAAATAATGTAAAATTATATACTAAGCAGTTTTTGAAGTTGACAGGTAACACATTTTTGATGTTCGGTACATTATGAAATATTAGGAAGTAGTCCTATAGAATCAAAGCTATATTAATTGAAAATATTGGAGCACTATGTAATCTAACTATACTATCTTTCATAACTATAAATATAATTTTAATTTAATATTCATTGCATTTCAGGTAGTCGGCATTTGAAGGACAGATTGGAGAGCCACGATGTAGAGGGTTTCGTCATGGACTTTGAGACAGGTAAGACTTCAATCTTTATACAATAGCATAATTATATGAAAAAAGCATATATTGGAAAGAATGTAAGAGACAACAAAAATTGATAACTTTTTATATTGAGAAATAATGTATATCAATTTCAAGAGATAACAAATTTGATTGTAATTTCTATTTGTAATTTTTGCTATAACTTCTTTTGGTTTTATCTTAATTTAAAATGCATGAACTGCATCAATGATGTATCATACATACAATTATTATAACGTAAGTATATTCAATATTTTAATGTTATTTTTTTTATTTCAGCTCTTTAGCAGTCAGTCAGAGAACAGTTTCCAGGGATTCCGATGCGAGGATGCGTCTTCCACTGGAACCAACCAGTTTGGCGTCATGTGCAGGAATATGGACTAATTACAATGTATAGACAGCACCAGACCATGTATAAATACGTTAAACAGTTAATGGCTCTTCCCTTTTTACCACCAGGACACATCAACACCGCATTCACTACCCTGAAGAACAGAGCAAACTCACCGGCCCTGCGACAACTCACGAACTACATACAGCGACGATGGTTTGACAACGCAATTTTCCCCGTCCCGTCCTGGTGTGTGTACACTGGTACCCCTTCCATCGCAGGGGTTACGTTCCAGACCCTCCCGCGATAAGTAAAAATCCGCGAAATAGAAATACCTTATTCAAATACACCCTAGGCATGTTTTTATAACTTTTACGGTACTTTTAAAAGCATTTTAAGGTCTCTAAACACACTTTTAAAACAATAGAAACACATTTAAACACATAAAAGATATTGAGAGAGCAAGAGCAATGGATAACTGCCACATTGATAAATCAACCCAACTACTATTTTCTCAGTATTTCGGTAAATAGCATCCTCCAGACATCCTTACCTATTTCATCGTGTAGATCTTTTATCTTTCTGAGTATTTAGATAATTGAACTAGGTAAGAAAATTAAGAAATAACCGTAATATTAAAATATGAATGATTAGGGGTTCCAGTGGGCTACGCTTCTGGTTAGGATGTTAGGTTAGGTTAGTTTTTATTTATTTTTGGTTTGATCATTTTACCGAGAAACAGTTATCATATTAATTCAAATCACATCGAAATCTCTCAGAATAATATAGTTTTGTCTTGAAAATAAGAGGATACTGTCTAACGAAATTTTTTTTTTCTCTCCCTCGTTGACTGATGCGTTCACGTCGTCATCCAATTTTTTCTAAAAAATTTTCATATTATCATTATACCTCTACAACATGTTGCTGTATTTAAATATTTTTTCACATATATTTCAGGAAATAATATAACTATATGGGGATAAGAATTTGAGCTATTTGCTAAAAAACTGCTTTGTTAAGCTCCTTTGGGGAGGTCCCCCAGCTCCCAAGCCTGCGTTACCAAAGGTTCCAATTTCGGGTATCGATATAAACAAACAACACCGCGAAATTTGTTGATGGTGGTGGATATCACTGCTCATTGGCAACGATCACAACTATAGGAAACGACTGTGAAATCAGCCCCTAGAACACAACAGCCAATCAGCGGCCGAGAAAACAATACCGACGCTCTGATTGGCTGAATCAGTACGTACGGCTATTCCATCATGACGCACGAGATTTAAACTCATAAATAATGCTGCGGAATGCCGCGAAATGGCGAAAATATACGCGACATCAAAATTAGTAAGTCCTACAGAAAAAAACCGCGAAATACCGGGACCACGAAAACTGAACCGCGACATAACGGGGGATTAGTGTACCAGCAGTTAATTCGCACCAACAACGATTTTGAAGGACAGTCCACACATTTTTTTTTTATGTTCACTATTGTTTTATTTTCTTGTTCATACTTGTAATTTTACTTTGTTTTATTCTTCAGGCTGGCATACCAGATTGAACAAGAAGTCCGCAGGCATTGGTTTATACAGATTGATCCCCAACCTTAGAAGAGAAGCAGAACTGGTATCGACAGTAGTGACAGCAGAAGACCTGACCAGACATGTCCAGGCCCAGATTCAACAACCTACAGCAGTGACTACAAGACGTATGGGATAAATACACAGCCAGCAAAATAACCACAGCCCCCTTCCTGAAGACAGTTGGACAGATGTATGGAGTAGATGACCAGTGAAGAAGATGACTTGTTAATGCTTGCAAAACAATCATTGTGCCTTTATATAAATATGTGCTTTATTTCTATTTGTGTTTTTTTATTGTTATATATATGTTTATATGATGTGCTTTCTTAATGTATAAAACATATATCAGTTATTCATTATTTGATTATGTCTAATAAAATATATAAAGTGTATTGTCTTTTTCTTTCTTTACTGACGCCTTTTAATACAAATGAGTTGGATATATTGCTGAATCAAGGAGAAAAAACAAAAAAAACTATTTAATCAAGGAGAAAAACTACAACAAAAACTATAAAAAAAACTGGCATAAATGGTATCATCAACACAGATACTCAATTATGAATTAAAAGATAATAATTTCATATATACATCAGCTATACAAACATTTCAATACTTTTAACTTTTCTAATAGTTAATAAATCAATTATAATCAGTTAATTGGTGTTATTTTTTCCAATTAGTAATGCCAATCAACCTGGGGCGATCAGGAATAGGAGCGACACGACCCGGGGCGAACGGGAATAGAAGCGAAACGACCCGGGGCGAACGGGAATAGGTACGAAACGACCCAGGTGCGAACGGAATTCGGGGCGAAACGACCCGGAACCTTCCAACAGGTTAACATCTCTCAGCATATCTCCTCTAACACTTCATGAACCACGGCTAGCTAGCACTCCCTTTCTCGCTACTACATCCCATCCTCCTTCCTCCTCCAATGCCACTTCCTCTCTCATTCTTCTTGTTCTTTCTTCATCTTGTACAATTAATCTTATTACCTCTATTACTTCTTCCATCTCTTCAACTGCTAGATTTTAGATCAATATCCTTTTAGTGACCATTTTCCTAGTTTACTCTCCCACCTTCTATTTTCTAACCCCAAATACCCCACATTGGTGTTTTAACTGAGCCGACTGGCATTCTTTCACTTCCCTTTCAAATTTTACCTTACATCCATTATTTTTCTCAACCACGCATGATATACTAGCCTATATTTCTGTCTCTGTTTAGAGTGCTGCAGTTTTGAGTGGTAAGTTGCTCACGTTTTCATTGTACACCTCGAGGTTTATATTCAAAGAGATAATCTATGATCACGGGTGCAGAATTCTGGGCCAGTATTAACGTTACTTACTCTGACCATCGTTTGTTGAAAATATAAAGTTTAGTATTATGTTGGATTTATTAACGTTTTGATTTAAGGCACGGTCTAACAAATTAGCATACAGGTTATGACCCATAAGCGAATTTAAAAGATTTCCCCATGAAGTGACAGGAAAATCTAAATCTCCAAAAATTACGCTTTCAAATGAATTACTTACTTCAATTATCCGGTCGTTTAATTCTCTGTCGCTATGTTACCATTATTTATGTTAAACAGGGTACATCAGGTTTATGCATGCAAGTAGTCTTTTATCGAGCTGATAAAGTCTTTGATGAAAGTCAAATTACAAAAATAACAACTATTATATTTACAGAGTCACTCACTGTCTGCCTTAAAGGAAATCAAGCAACGCGTTCAGTCACTCGTTACTGGGTTATAGCCACAGAGTAACGACGTCGCTGGAGTGTCTCTGTACACAGTCACATGCTCATAAATCGTTACACTTTATAAGATAACGTGCTCAGTCACTCGTTACGGGCGTACGCGGACAGGATGCCGAATGCACTTTTGCCGAAGGACAATAAGCCGAAGCCAAGATGCCGAACGGACACAATGCCGAACGGACACAATGCCGAACGGACATAAAGCCGAATGGCTATTTTAACGAGATTGTCAATCATTAAAGTCTGTAACGAGGGTTTAACATGTAAAGCTTCACTGCTTGATTCATAATACGGATATGAAGCTTCAATATTATGTTTTACGACTTGTTGAGTTTGTTATTTTCCTGCTCCAGAATCAGTTCACTCCAGCTACTCGCACTGTACACAGCTCTGGGTATTGGTAAGTAAAGCCCAAAAGAAAATATTTTTATGTAGTTTATTTATTATTTTTATTTTTTTATAGTTTAATTATCCATTCACCAATTTGACACTTAAGATTTAATTCGCTATTTAATTACTATTTTTTTTTATTCTTATTCCCACAGTTTGCCCATGGAATTCATTAAAACAGCACGCGGTAGCAGGAAGCTCCTTCTAAATGGATATACATACGTTGTTGATAAAGAAGTTAAAGAAACCACTTACTGGAGATGTGAAAAACGAAAAGTGTGGAACGCTAGAATTAGAACTGTAAGTGATATCAAACAGGGAAATGTATCAAATCATTCACATCCTCCAGATGGTGCTCATAATAGTGTTTTAAAAGCGTTGGAGAAAATGAAAACTAGAGCAGAACAGACCGAAGTAGTGACAAGCAGTGTAATTAATAATGTCGTGGAAGAATTGCCTCTAAGCGTTGCTGGTTCTCTGCCTAAGAGAGAAACGCTTGTAAGAATGGTACGGCGAGCAAGAAAGATTGACGATAGTGAAGACTTGAACATGACAACACGTGGAGAAAATTTTCGTCTGTATGAAACTACTGCCGTTACTATTTTATCGACAGAGAAAAATTTGAAATTACTATCTAGTAAACAAACATGGTTTAGCGATGGCACATTTCAATCTGCTCCTTTAGGTAAACAGCTGTATACTATACATGCTATTGTTTCAGGGAGCAAAACCTTGCCATTGGTGTATTGCATTGCGAGTAACAAAGAAGAGAAAACGTATGACGAAATTTTTAGATTTTTGAAAAGCAAAGGCGTTCAGGATCCAGATTCAATAACAGTCGACTTCGAACGAGCAACAATAAATAGCATTAAGAAGAACTTTCCCAATACATCAATATTGGGTTGTTTCTTTCATTTTGGACAATGTTTATGGCGAAAAATCCAGCATTGTGGACTGCAACAATGGTATGTTGAAGTCAATAACGCCCTTTTCATTAAGCAGTTACATGCACTTGCCTTTGTCCCACCCTCAGATGTGCATGAATTATTTGACGAATTGGTGAATTTCTTAAATGCCGAAAATGAGGAGTTATTATGTGATTTTCTAGTTTATTTTGAAAGTACGTGGTTAGGAATAGTCCAAAGAGGGCGTCGAAGGAGGCCAATTTTTGATGTGGATGTGTGGTCTGTCCACAATCGAGTTCATGATAATTTGCCGAGAACAAACAATTCTCTCGAAGGCTGGCACCAGGCTTTTAAAAATAGACTTAACGTAACTCATCCCACAATCCCAAAACTACTAAAAGTTATTAGAAGTGAGCAGGCATCCAATGAAATGCTAATTGAGCAGGCATCTATAGGGATTGACATATCACGGCCAAACAAGAAATATGATACCAT
Source organism: Metacarcinus magister (assembly GCA_029783475.1). NCBI lineage: Eukaryota > Metazoa > Arthropoda > Malacostraca > Decapoda > Cancridae > Metacarcinus > Metacarcinus magister. The sequence continues at coordinate 25,845,982 of JAPQNM010000045.1, forward strand.
TAACGATAGGATAAAAACCATTTGCAGGTCTTATAATAAAGAAGAAGGATTGGCGTTTCTACGATCTTTGGCTCACAATTTTTAAATACTCTTATATAGTTTTTTCTTGTACATTTTAATTTTTCTATTGCAACAATTTTAAAATAAAGATGTGATACTTTTATATGTTTACATTGTAAACCAGTTTTGAAGCATTTATGACTTTATGTCCGTTCAGCATTGTGTCCGTTCGGCATTCTGTCCGTTCGGCATTGTGTCCGTTCGGCATTCTGTCCGTTCGGCATTGTGTCCGTTCGGCATCTTGGCTTCGGCTTATTGTCCTTCGGCAAAAGTGAATTCGGCATCCTGTCCGTGTACCCGTTACGGGGATATAGTCGCAAAGTAACGATTTAACTGAGAAGGGTCATTGTGTAATGGTCACGCACACACAACACGACTTGTCACACGTCCACAGCCACTCGTCTCTCTTATGGTTCTTTCACCCTGGCGGACTTGGGGCATCCCCGAATCAGCAATTTCTATAGGGTGTGGCATGACGTCACAACAAGTGCGAGGCATGTCAAGAGTAATATACTATCCTACCTAAATACACATTATTTATGGTAAGAAATAGTGTTAGATATAATATAACAGCCTGCCAAATAATTATTGAATTTAAGGCATATAAAGATAGGTGATAAATATAGTAGGTTTTTGAGTTGATAAGGTTATTATGGCATATGTGATAAGTAAAAGTGGACAAAATAGATTGCACCATCCTATAAGCATATTGCATCAGATTATGTTACCTAAATGTATAAGTACTATGGATTATCTACCTATAAATGGTTACAGCTAGTAATATTGTGTGCTGATGGTCTATAAATGAGTCGGATAATAATTTTCTTCAAATGTGTTTTTAGTTGTAAAAATATAACATCTACGTTATCAATTTTTTTTGGTTTGCAAGTCTGTCGAGCTGAGACTGGCTTTCACGTAGATCAAAACACCTCAACCTTTTTTTATTTTGCCGTTTGAAGCTAAACATTGAATAATTATATTTTGCTAAGAAGTCTCTATTTTCGTAGTTTATTCAAGATTCCGATAAGCGAATAGTATGAAAATCGTTAGATGCTGCAAGAACTTCAAGATCTAAAAACATGTTTCTGAGGCTGCGCGTGTTCAACATTTTTAAGTCATCGAGGCTGTGCGAGGCTGCATGCTCTTTTTTTCTCCTGAAATCATCAACTTTGTTATTTAGTAGCCTGTCAAGATGAGCTGCTCCACCTGATTGAGATGCAGGCCATTGTTCTGAAAAGGAATGGTTTATTTCAAAAGTCGACAGAAATCGATACCTTCCTCTGTACAGATACACTTAAGACGGTTATTAGTGTTGAAAGCCCTGTTGTAGAAAACTATCGTTGCACTACTGTGGACTTGTACTGCTGAATCATCCGCCTGCATTTCTCCAGCATCTCCTCTGATCTGCTATTCATGAAGTCATTGCTTCCTGCATGAATAAACAAAGGTGTATTATGATCAGCCATACTGGTTGCCTCATCGCAGGTTGGAGAGATATCGTTCAAATGGCACCCGGCAGGCAAATTATTTTACTGATTGATTTCGCTCTCCCACTGAATAGATGAAGCTGCTCTCTGACGATTGTGTCACCGATGAGTTTCGTCTCATGGTCCTTTTCGTCCCCTTCGCCAGGATCTTGAATCATGATAGGTAGAATTTATCTATTATTGCACTGGCAGACACCATTTCTTACTGAAGTGAAAGGAGTTTCTTCCTGAGTTACAACACGTTCAAATACACTCACAACAGCTTGGTTGGTAGCACCTACAGCATCATAACTCGGCGACTGAGCTGCATGTAAAAATAAATAGGTGGCAAGACTCCGATGCTGGACGTGACATAATCCTATAAAACGTTTTTTTTTTTCTTCAGTTCGTCGTGCTTTTTCTGCAAGACACACATATGACAGACTACCGATTCTGAAAAAGAATTTTACGACAAAACTCTCATCACATACATCGCATCTAGGTGACATGTCTACAGTTAGGATGACTGTGTAAAGGAAGAAAGGATTAGCACTTAGTGAACAGTTAAGGGTGTGTCCTTAGCACCATCCTATTCCTTATTGCAATTAATGATATTAGATGTTTACCTACTGGTGTTCGATCATCTCTTTATGTAGATGATCTTGCTATCTATAACTCGTGGTCCTCCCCTTCAACACTCCAACATCTTATCCAATCCGCTAGTCCAACAACTTCCTCTTGGGCCACTAATCATTGTTTCTGTTTTTCTACTACAAATTCTATTCTATTTTCTTCCCCCGTTCCTGCACAGTAACTTCACCCCCACACTCTCTCATTATAGAACTCTTTTAAAACCCCTTTCCTCTACTAAGTTCCTTGGCTTAACTGTTGATTACAGGCTTACCTTGAACGAATATATCTTATCCATTAAAAAAATGTTCTACCTCGTCTCCGTGTACTACAAACTCTTTTTTGTGTTCCTAGGTGTGCTGACCGGAAGATACTTTTTCACCTACGTGATTTTTAGTCCTTGCTACTCTTGACTACGGATGTCATGTGCATTCATCAGTTTCTGCTCTTTAAGCTTACTTGATTGTCTCCATTACCTAGGATTACGCCTGGCTATTGATGCCTTTCATTCCTCCCCAGTAGAAAACCTGTATGCCAAATGAGGCTTACCGTCACATTCCCGACGCCGCATCCTCCTATTTTCTTCGATGTTTTGCCAGAATCCTTCAATTCTCTGCTTCTAGAATTATTATTCCACGACCTCTTCTCAGTAGTTTCTCCTCCCATCCACTACTACCACGCCCATTTCCTTTTCGTATGCACACCTTCCTCTCCCATTCACCCTTTTCTAATTTAAATGTCCTTCCTTTTCATATCCAGTTTATTCTGCATTTGCTTATACCTTCCCCTTCAGTTTCTTCGTCTTTCATTTATAATTCCTCCAGGCCTGATATACTAACTTTCATGTTACGATACTTTTTCTTGAACACTTTTCAACTCATGCCAATTACTCTCATGCTTTTACTGATAACTATAAATCCCCCCATGGCTCCAGTTTTGCTGTTGTTATTCTTTTCCAACACTTGCAGTTCCAGTTATCATGCGTGTCCAGTGTCCTTACGACTATGATATATACTATTATTTTTACTCTAAGAAACCTTTTTTCCTTCCATTTTTTATACGGTATGCGGGTAAACTTTATTCCACCTCAGGGAATTTGACGTCCCTGCGGAACGTATTTTACCACGACACATCTTTTAAACGTCGATTGCGTACACTTAAACTCTATAGCAGCAGTTTGTCTTAGAAGGCTGATTTTCAATCAGGTGTCCCTTCATAATTTAAAAACCGCATTTAGGATAATTCCAACAACACCCTCGTGGGAGAGCAAACAGTATGAGCGACCCCCGAATCAAACTTCATCAAAGTTTGTTGCATAAATGGCGTAACCTTCGTAATAAATTTGATTATTTAGAAACACTCGGAGCTATGCATCATTATATCCTGCCTATGACTTAAACTCTTTAAAAAAAATAAAAAAAGGAGTGTCAAGACACCTCTAATGTTACCTGTACCTCCACCACTTGCTTCTTTTCTCCTACTGTCTTCTTTGCAGGGTCTGGCGACAAGCGGGATTTTTTTTCTAACGTATTTTTGTTTTCCCTTAGCCAGTGCCCTTTTAATGTAAGAAAAAAAATCATCATAGTTTCAGACTCATGGCAAAACACATTAAGTAGAGATTTTCTCAAGGATCTTGAATTACCATGCTGCACAATATTCAGTTGCGAATGAGAGAACAGAATCGGTGGAAATGTAATCTTGTATATTGAAAACATTCTGAATCCAATTTGCGTAAAAGCAAAGACCAATGTCGACACAGTTTTTGTCGATATAAAAAAAACAAATCAAGTAAGGTAATAGTTGGACTAATTTGTTGACCACCGGGGTAGTCTGTAGAAATTGATCATGCCAACTCTGAATCAATCCTAGAAACAAGTTGTCGCTGCGAGGCAGTTATCATGGGGGACTTTGATTTGCCTGTGATGAGATTGGGCGATCGACTTAATTTTCATACAAGGTAGGAACTTGTATACGAATTTACTTGAGTGACTTACACCAACATGTAAACAAACTAACGTGAAATAAAAATAACCTCGACCATATTTTTTCAACGACAAATATGTCTAGTCAGTGATGTTCATGTCGGCCCAGTTTTTAGTTTTAGTCATTACCGAATAATTATGTTTAATATCAATGTCAAAAAGGGCAAAACAAAAGTAAGTAAAGAAAAGGTATGGAATTACCAGAAAGCGAATTTCATCTGACTCAGATCAATTTTAAATGACACTGGCTGGACAGGAATTTCAGTAGTCAAATACTGATAAATCATGAGAAATTTTCACCACAGAATTAAACAACGCTATAAAGATATGCGTATCTTATCGTAACAGACGTCCAGCGACAAAGAATAAACCGTAGTGGTGAAATAACGAAATTAAAGATATACACTTAAAAGAATAGATATCAGCACGCAATCAAGCTAAAAAACTAGATCTTGATATTATTCGCCTCGAAACTAAGAGATTCATAAAACGTAGTAAAAAAAATTAAGATATAGCGGAAGCAAGTAAATATAATCTTTAAAAATTGCATAGCTATGTAAATAATAAAAGACCCTCGCCTCTAGTATTCGTCCACTTACTAAAGAATACATACGTACATATATAAGAACATATAATCACACGAATGACGAAAACGAAATGGTTACAATCCAAATTAATTTTTATGTTTTTTTTTTAGATGATAAGCAGACAGCAGCGGCTTACACAATTGAACAAAATTAAAGTAAACAAAGCTCCTGGGTCTAATAAAATTTCTCCTAGAATTCTGAAAAATGTTATACATCAAATTAATAAGTCGCTATCAATTTAATTTAACAAATCATTAACACTTGGTAAAGTTCTTATAATGTTAGGACACTAGTAAGTGAAGGTAGTCTCGAAGTGTTAATCAAATAACCATAAGGCGTCAAATGGGATATCATAAGCCTACCTGAGGTTCGAAGAACTGGAAAAGAATTCATACAACTGAAGAATGGTCACATTGTTTGTTACTGAGGACAAAGAAGACAAGAAAGAACACAGAGTAGGTTTCTAAGTAAACAAAGAACTAGCAGAGTGCAGACTGAGTGATTCCCCGTGTCCTCTCTTCCCGGTTCCCTTAGTGTCTCATTTACACGAGAGCAGCTGCAGCCTGCCCTCTAAAGACAGCTTCTTCTACTACCTACATAACATTACTACACCTTACACTTTTACACTCTCTTCAAATCTAAATTTAGAAATGGCTTTACCACACCCAGCCTCGGAGTCCCCATCTGGGGAGGGGACCATAAATGTCCCCAGGTCGGACTGCCCCTCTGCTGACGACCTCAGGTAACTTGACACTTCCTCTAATACTTTTACTCTCGATTTCTGCAACATTCGTGACCTTAGATCTAATTTCCAATCCGTGGAATACCATCTCTCCTCCACTAAACCTCATCTTCTCTTTTTAACTGAAACGCAGTTGTCTGTGACTATTGACAGCAGTCCCTTCTCTGTTCCCTCCTACTTTCTCTATCCTAATTTTCAATCCAAAGCTGGCTATTGCGCATATGTGCGTAACGACATTACTTGCTCTCGTGCCCACAATCTTGAATCTTCAGAATTTTCTACCATCTGGCTAAGATTTCAATGTCACTCTCTAACTAAATTCATCTGTGCGGTATATCTCTCACCTAATTCCTCTGACTGTAAAATTCTTTGACTATTTGACTTCCATGGTGGAGTACATCCTATCTCACTATCCTTATGCTGAGATCTCCATTTTAGGGGATTTCAATGTCCACCACCAGCTTTGGCTTTCATCTTCTCTCACTGACCAACCTGGTGAACAAACCTTCAACTTTGCTATCCTTCATGACCTAGAGCAGCTAGTGCAGTTCCCTACCCGTATCCCTGACCGCCTTGGAGACACGCCCAACATTCTTGATTTTTTCCTAACCTCCAACCCTTCAGCTTACTCTGTTAAACTTTCCTCTCCGTTGGGCTCCTCCGATCACAATCTCATTTCCGTTACCTGTTCTATCACTCCAGTGCTGCCTCAGGACCCGCCTAAGCGGAGGTACTTTTGGCATTTCAACTCTGATAAGGCAGTACTATTCTGATTTTCCTTGGGATGAGTATTGCTTCCATGTCAGAGATCCTTCTCTTTGTGCCGAGCGCATAACAGAAGTGATTATCTCTGGCATGGAGCTATACATTCCTCATACTTTCTCTAATACTAGAGTTAAAAAGCCCTGGTTTAACTCTGCTCGTTCTCGTGCTGTCAATGATAGAGAGGCAGCTCACAAACGGTACTGTAGCCATCCATCTGCTGAAACTCATGCCCTATATATTTCGGTTGTAGGACCAAAGTACGTATGGAAATAGTTCGTATGCATAAAATTCGTACGCAATTGTTCATAAGCAAATGTTCGTAAGGGATAAAGTTCGCTTGAAAAAAGTACGTACGAAAAAGTTCGTACGTTAAAGTTCGTATGCAGATGTTCGTATGATACGTATCTACGTATGTAAAATATTCGTAATGACCTAACCTAGCCTAGCGCGTACGAACATTTTTCTAACAAACATTGGCACGACGAACATTTAACCTTATGTTTTTTTTCCATTACGATTTTTTTCCATTACGAACTTTTGACATGACGAACTTTACGTACTTTATCCTGACGTGCTTTAGGCAAACGAACTTTATCCTACGCAGTTTTTCTATAGGAACTTTTGTCCGGAACCCATATATTTCTGCCCGTAATCATGCCAAATCTATTCTCCAATCTTACTAAAAATTCTTTCATCAATAGAAAATGTCAAAGTCTTTCCAACTCTAACTCTTCTCGTGATTTCTGGTAACTAGCCAATAATATCTTTATCAATTATACTTCATATTTCCCTCCTTTACTTCAACCAGATGGCCCCACAGCTGTCTCTTCTTTCTCTAAAGCTGAACTCTTCGCTCAAACATTTGCTACCAACTCTACTTTGGATGATACTGGGCATATTCCTCCTACTCCTCCTGACTACTTCATCCCTTGAATTAAAATTTTTTTATTATGACGTTTTCCAGGCCCTCTCTGGCCTTGATTCTCGGAAGGCTTACGGTCCGGATGGAGTCCCTCCTGTTGTTCTCAAAAACTGTGCTTCCGAACTTGCTCACTGCCTGGTCAAACTCTTTCGTCTGTGTCTCTCTACTTCTACCTATCCTTCTTGCTGGAAGTTTGCTCACATTCAACCTGTCTCTAAAAAAGGTGACCGCTCCAATCCTTCAAACTACCGCCCTATAGCTTTGATTTCCTGCCTTTCTAAAGCCTTTGAGTCTGTCCTTAACAAGATAATGAGGCATCCAGCTCACAACCTTCTCTCTGATTGCCAGTATGGTTTCCGTAAAGGCCGATCTACTGGTGATCTTCTTGCTTTCCTAACTGAATCTTGGTCATCCTCTTTTAGGGACTTCGGTGAAACTTTTGCTGTCGGCCTTGACATATCGAAAGCCTTCGATAGAGTCTGGCCTAAATCTTTAATTTCTAAACTACCCTCCTACGGATTCTATCCTTCTCTCTGTACCTTCATCTTCAGTTTCCTTTCCAACCTTTCAACAGTGGTGTTCCTCAGGGTTCTGTCCTATTACCTACTCTCTTTCTATTATTCATCAATGATCTCCTAAATCTGACTCAATGCCCTATCCACTCCTATGCTGATAACACCACCTTGCATTTTTCAACGTCGTACAACAGACGCCCAACCCAACAAGAATTAAATGATTCAAGGCGAGATGCTATAGGACCCCTAACTTCTGATCTTTCACTAGTTTCTGATTGGGACAGAGCAAACCTGGTTTTGTTCAATGCCTCAAAAACTCTATTTCTACAACTATCTACTCGACATAACCTTCCCCTATCTTCTTCAATAACACTACACTTCCCCTCTCCTCCACATTAAATACACTCGGTCTATCCTTTGCTAAAAATCTAAACTGGCAATTTCATATCTCTACTCTTGCTAAATCAGCTTCCAAGAAGTTAGGTGTCCTATGGCGTCTGCGTCCATTTTTCTCTCCCTCTCAGCTGCTTGCTCTGTACAGGGGCCTTATCCGCCCATGTATGGAGTATGGCTCACATGTCTGGGGGGGCTCAACTCATACAGCCTTATTAAACAGGGTGGAGTCTAAAGCTTTTCACCTCATCAACTCTCCTCCTCTAACTGACTTTCTTGATTCTTTAAGTCACCGCCGCAATGTTGCATCTTTATCTATCTTTTACCGCTATTTTCATGCTGACTGCTCTTCTGAACTTGCTAACTGCATGCCTCCCCCCCCCCTCCCGCGGCCTCGCTGCACTAGACTTTCTACTTCTTCTCATCCTTATTCTGTCCATCTTCCTAATGCAAGAGTTAACCAGTATCTTCACTCTTTCATCCCTTACACTGGTAAACTCTGGAACTCTCTTTCTTTGTCTGTTTTTCCACCTGCCTATGACTTAAACTCTTTCAAAATAGGAGTGTCAAGACACCTCTAATGTTAACTGGATCTCCACCCCTTGCTTCTATTCTCCTACTGTCCTCTTTACAGGGTCTGGCGACAAGCGGGATTTTTTTTTACTTATTTCTGTTTTCCCTTAGCCATTACCCTTTTAATATATATAAAATCAATGACACTCAACTTCCCCTCTCCTCCACATTAAACACACTCGGTCTATCCTTTACTAAAAATCTAAACTGGCAATTACATATCTCTACTCTTGCTAAATCAGCTTCCAAGAAGTTAGGTGTCCTATGGCGTCTGCGTCCATTTTTCTCTCCCTCTCAGCTGCTTGCTCTGTACAGGGGCCTTATCCGCCCATGTATGGAGTATGGCTCTCATGTCTGGGGGCTTCAACCTATACAGTATTATTAAACAGGGTGGAGTCTAAAGCTTTTCGCCTAATCAACTCTCCTTCTCTAACTGACTGTTTTGATTCTTTAAGTCACCGACGCAATGTTGCATCTTTATCTATCTTCTACCGTTATTTTCATGCTGACTGCTCTTCTGAACTTGCTAACTGCATGCCTCCCCCCTTCCCGCGGCCTCGCTGCACAAGACTTTCTACTTCTCATCTCTAATCTGTCCATCTTCCTAATGAAAGAGTTAACCAGTATCTTCACTCTTTCATCCCTTACACTGGTAAACTCTGGAACTCTCTTCCTTTATCTGTTTTTCCACCTTCCTATGACTTAAACTCTTTCAAAAGAAGAGTGTCAAGACACCTCTAATGTTAAATGAAATCCACCCCTTGCTTTATTCCTCCTACTGTCCTCTTTGGAGGGTCTGGCGACAAGCAGGATTTTTTATTAAGGTTTTTGTTTTCCCTTGGCTGGTGCCCTTTGGATGTAAAAAAAAAAATAAATAAATAAATAAAAAAATTGCAGGCTTAATAATCAGATCATACAACAAATATAAAATAAAATGCATACAAATTTACACACCAACATTATCTTACAATAACGAAGATGTAGAAAGATTTTATAAAGATGTAGAAACAGCTATGGAATTGCACAAACTTCCTTATTCTTTCATAATCGGTGACTTTAATGCAAAGGTCAGGAAAAAGAGTGAAGGAATGACAGGATTAGGAAACTTTGGAATAGATACTCTAAATAATAGAGGTGACATGCTCTTAAGGTTTGCAGAGCAGAATCACTTAAAGGTAACGAACGCATTTTTCTATCGTAAGGTAAGCAAGAAGTGGACATAGAAAAGCCCGAACAGTAAAACTAGGAATGAAATCGACTTCATTTTTACTAATAAACTGAACACAGTAACGAATGTGGCATTATCAAATAAATTAAAGTGACCAAAGGATGTTAAAATGTAAAGTAACGCTAGACTTATAGAGAGAAAGATAAAAATTATTCAGAAAAAAAATGCCAAATATCACAAGTCAAAGAGAAGTCAGATAAGATTGCAATTAGAATCCAGAACAAGTACTCATAACAAGCACACGAGGTAAATAGAAACATTGTGTAAATGGTGATCTAACTAATGTAGTCTTAAAATCAGCCCTAGAATTAAGTAGTAATGCATCCAAACAAAACAACGGAAAACTCAACAGCCACCAAGTATCTCATAAGAAAACGGTGCAGAATGGTAATAAAAACAATACGAGACAAAATAGAAGCGGTTGAACTGTCTAAAAACATGGGTTCCCAAAGTCGTCTTGGAAAGATCTAGGTGTCAGTATGGGGCGGTAGAGTGGCTTGAGAACCAATTTTATTTATATTATTAAATCTATGATAAATTAATGAACCCGGAGATACTACAAGAAATTTTCTCAGTGACTTCCCGCCTGATGTTGACAATGTGATATCCTTGCACCAAACACATTCATCCCATTAAAACTGTAAAGGTAATGTAGTTACAGGTGAGATGAAACTTTCTTATTGCTAAAACAGCGAAACTAATTGGCTTGTTTGGTTAATTTCTATTTGTGAAATATATATATATATATATATATATATATATATATATATATATATATATATATATATATATATATATATATATATGTTTACAGTGTTACATTAGTTGTTTTTAATTTGCAGTATACCTAATAGAAAGAAAGAAATGTGTGTTCGTATGTGTGTGTCGCGTTATGTGGTCTCGGAGACAGAGGGGGGGGGGACGGCAGCCCGAAAAAGTCTGGGATCAACTGATTTTAAAACCATAAACAAAAGAAAACCTAATGATATTCGAAGGTACAACATGAAAATAATTAAGGGAACTAAACAAAAGAACAAGGAACAAGGAAAACATTTGGCATTGGCAGAAAGCAACTTTATGCTTTCAAATAAAAAAATTGTCAGATTGCGAAAGTAGCAAAGGAATTCTATAAAAAATTGTATAGTAGTGATGATAGGCAAACCAAACATGCCTTCATGGAAACTATGAACATTAAAGTACCCTGAGTAAACACGAGTAAAATAAAGAAAGCACTAAATGGAATGAGCAGGGGTAAAGAAGTGTAAATAGCTTATCGATTGATCTGATCAAGGATGCAGACAATTTTCTATTAGACAAACTCGTAATTCAGTCTTTCTTTACCAAATGCTTGCAAAATTGTACTGTACTAAACACTTTGATTTATACAAATTCACAAGAAAGGAGACAATAAAGGTCTAAAAAAATATCATCCAATAAGACTCCTGTCTACAGTATACAGGCTTTTTACAAAAGTGCTCACTAATAGGAATAGTGCAACGCTGGACTCCAACAGCCAAGAGAGCAAGCAGGATTCCGGATTGCAGGACTGTTAGAGTAACAAAGTGGCAATCCAGGGATGGTAAAGGAGGCAGGACAGATAGAAAACTAAATGGAGAGATGAGATAAGATGTTTTGCTGAAGTAACCTTGAATAGACAGGCATCTGACAGAGATGATTGGAGAAGATTAGAGGCTAACGATGATGATGATGATGATGATGATGATGATGATGATGATGATGATGATGATGATGATGATGATGATGATGATGAATATTATGAAGATGATGATGATGAAAGTTCTACTGGATTGGAAACATGCTAATGTAACTCCAATTTTCAAAAAAAGGGAAAAGTTACAGCCGATTTGCCTGACGTCGGTTGTATAAAAACTAATGGTGCGATCATTCACAGCAACAAGTGTGTTGCCTCAAAACACACTGTAAAGGTTGGTTAGCTTGCTCTTGTTGATCCTAAAGACTGTCGTCCCATAGTCTTGACTGTTGGTCATGAAAATCCTCTGACTAGTCACTTCTCTCATAGGAAGACGTGCATGAAAATTGCTGACAAGTTCTTTTGGCCAAGTATGGGCGCTGACATCAGAGACTTCTGCCGGGCTCGTGATGTGTGTCAACTGATGTCACCCAATGGCCGAGTCCGACCTGTGCCTCTGCACCTTCTTCCCATCATAACAGACATTTTCCAGGGTAGTGGTTGACCTGGTTGGGTCGTTGTCACCTCCATCGTCTGAAGAACACTGCTACTTCCTCACTCTCATTGATTATGCCACAGGTTTCCCGGAAGCCGTTCCCTTCAAGGAAATTGATCTGTGGCTGAAGCTCTTCTCTCCGTCTTCTCGCGAGTCGGCATCCCTCATGAAGTATTGTCCGACCAAGGTACACAATTTACTTCACAGCTGATGGCCGAACTGCATAAACTCCTGGGAGTGAAGCCTTCCTTCACTACTCCTTACCATCCCAGCGCAAACGGACTTACGGACTTGTTGAGAGACTTCACGGCCCCTTGAAAGCGTCTCTGCGTAAGTTGTGTGTCGAGAAGCTTCGAAAGTCACACCGCTACTTAAGCCCCGCACTTGTTTACCCTCAGCTAAATTCCCAGTGACCAGAGAGGATTCTCTGCTTTTGAGCTGCTGTATGGTAGACTGTGCTTCGAGACCTTTAGGAGGACCACAATCTTCAGGACGACGACCGGTCCGCCTTCGTCATAGAGTTACAGGACAAGCTGTCTGAATCTGCAAAGATTGCGGTCCAGAATGGTGACGTAAGTGCCTCACGTTATAAAGCATATTTTGATGTCAGGTCTCAAACCCGCCAGTTCCACCCTGATGATGAGGTACTTGTTCTACTACTGAGCGACACCATCAAACTACCAATTGCTTGGAAAGGTCCTAGTGAGAAGAGGTAAGGTAGATTACTTCATTGGCTGTCTCTGATGATCGAGGTGTACCACACCAACCACCTTAAAAAGTATTTTCGTCGTTCTCAGATTAACTTCGCCGAAATTCTTGACGAACTATCTACCCAAGACGAAGAAGAGGATTCAATGGCTGAAGCTTATACCTGCTCTTAAGAATCTAAGGATGATTAAGCAAGACTCTCCGTAACACCGGATGGCCAAGTCAATCGAGAACCCGTACAGCCCCAGGTTAGCCCTAACCTGGGTAAGGAACAACGAGATGCCCGATTAGAACTCGTGGGTGAGTACGACGATGTCTTCTCAGAAGTCCCTAGATGTACTTTGACCATCGAACATGACATCGTCCTAAGCACTACAGGCCGTATCCACGCTAAAGTTTATCCGGTCCCCATCCATCTTAAATTTTTTTTTCGAAAAAGAAGTCGGCCTACTCTTCCAACAAGGTATAATTAGGCGCTCATCTTCTCATTGTTCCCCAGTTGTGATGGTCCGCAATACTGACGGGAACTACCGCATGGCCATCGACTATCGTCAACTGAACACTGTCACAGTCTTCCATGCGAAGCCCTGCTGCAACATAGAGGAGAACTTCTACATATTCTCTGGGCCAACATTCTTCTCTGAATTGGACTTATGCAAAGCGTACTACCTCTCTCTGAGAGGGCCAAACCTCTGAATGCCCTAATCATCTTTGCCTAATGGAATTCTGTCGCCTCTGGTTCCAGCATTGTTCCACCCTCAGAGCTGTCTACGACCGAATCAGGACTCATGGCCTCACGCTTAAGAGCTCCAAGTGCCGTTACAGGTTTCGCACTATACAGTACTTGGGATTCATCTTCGGTGGAGATCAACTACAGCCTCAACCCGATAAGGTGGAGGCCTTATGTCGCATTCCTCCCCCACAGTACAAGAAGACCTTGCGTGAGTTCCTTGGTATGATCTCTTTTTACAAAGGTTTCATTCCACAGGCTGCCAACTTCACTGCACCATTATCAGATTTCCTAAAGAAGACGGTACGGGAGCCCCTTCCCTGGACTGAAAAGCTGAAGACATACTTAAGCCACCTGAAGTGTGTCCTATCCTCCAGTCCTGTCCTTCATCTTCCGGATGACAGCCTCCCCTTTGTCCTCCGGACGGACGCATCGAGCCGAGGTCTGGGGGCAGTCCTGCTTCAGTACCACCTGGGCTGTCCCCATCCCGTTGCTTATGCCAGCCAAAAACTCCTTCCCCGGGAAAGCAGGTATTCCACCATAGAACGTGAGTGCCTTGCCGTTTTATTTGGAATACTAAGGTTCGACTACTATTTGAGTGGTTGAGAGTTCATCTTTGAAGTTGATCACAAGGCCCTTGTTTATTATCTTCAGACCTTCAAAGGAAAGAACGACCACCTCCTTCGATGGGGTTTTGGTCTACAAGCCTATAAGATCGGATTGTTCACGTGGCCGGGTCAGATAACATTAGGGCAGACCTCCTTAGTCGTGCCTAATTCTTCTCATGTCTCTCCAGATGGTGGTGTTTCTCTACAGTCTACCGTAGGTAGACTCTTGATGGGAGAGTTGTGTAGGGGAGAACCACCACGCCAGTGGTTACGGGTGACATGCTCGGTCTACCTCCTCCCTTCCCCTTCCTACTTCAACCTGATATAGCCGTTCGAGGCTTCACTCACCGTGGTTTTGTCTTCCACCACGTCATCACCACGATTTAACTACTGCTTCGGTCATCTTGCTTCATCACCTGTGAAGCCAGAAGCGAGACTACGAGGCACCTACCCGTAGCCTGCATTGTCAGAGAGGTCTCTACTACGAACCAAGGATAGGATAGATACATCTGCTATAAGGGTTCCCATAGTCCATCAAGCAGTGGCTTTCATTTATCCAGCCCTATTTTCAGTTTCGTCATGAGCTGAGTACGACGGACGGTGTCATTCTACGTAGCACTCAATAGTTCATCGTACCATCATCGCTTCGTAACCGGTTCTTGCAATTTGGCCACAATGCTCATGACAGCATGGTATGAATCAAACAGCTTATGCGCAGTCTAGAATGGGGGCCAGGAATGGACTGGGATATAGAGGACCATGTGCGGAACTACGATGAGTGCCAGGTGCTTGGTTTTGTCCCAGCAGACGACGATGTTACCTCTTCAACCAGACCGGTGGTGGGCGAAACTGGAAAGCTGCATGGTTGGGCAAATTAAAAAAAGCACCTGCATCGTTGCAATAAGCCATGAAAATGGTTGATTACAAGTCTAAGTGGGCTGAGGTAAATCTGGTAAACAGTGTATCCACGACTAACATTATATCTTTCCTCAGTACAGTATGGTCGAGAGAGGGTTACCCAAACGAGATAGTGTCTAACAATGGCCCCAGTTTACCAGGGCAGCATTCAGAGCCTACCTGCAACGCGTTGGCATCAAGCACACACGCTCAAACCTTTACTGGCCTAAAGGGGAATGGTGCGGTAGAACAGTTTAACAGCACCTTTAAATCATGGATTCCGGACCTGCAGCCCGCAACTAAGTTTCACTGGCCGTGATGCTGCATGGACGACCAATGCGGCTTAAGTTGCCGGTATTTTCACCTCCAAGGCCTGTGGAGCGGAGATTAACCCAACGGGTGAAGCGGCAGCAGAAACGAAATTGGAAGCATTATGATAAGTGTCACAGCGTGAAGATGCCCACCTTCAGAACAGCGGACTACGTTCATGCAAGTAGTGGTGGCTCACGACGACTCTGGTTCGTATCACGCTGCCGATGCTAAACTACCGCTCCCTCGTTAGGATATTCCTGTTGTGCTGGTCGGTCATCACCAGGATCACATTCCCAACATGATCCCCCAATATTCTGCCCCGGTGCAGGTCGAGAAGCGGATGAAACCACTTCGCTGACGGATCAATTAGGAACGCCACCCACCTTGTTCCAGTTACGTGTCCCAATAAGAAACACTAATTCAGGGAGTCTGTGGATACTTCAGCATAGCCAGCGTCACCGAACAACCAGGCGGAGGATCCGCCTAGGTTTACTTTGTCTCTTTCTTTGAAAAAATTACCAGAGCTTTCAAAAGAGGAGTTCAAAAGTTAAAGCATGCATTTTCATGCACATCTGCAGTGTGAAAAATCTCGATCAACCCGATCAACCTGGCTTGGCAGATTTTATTTTCTCAGATAAGCTGGTAAAATTAAAATGTTGCCAGATATTATTGTACGTGAATATCCACATCTAAATCGGACAATTTTTTTTTTCCAACTACATCATGGGCGAGAGGTGGGGGTGGATAACTTTTTTAGCCGATAAGTCAATTTAGTCAAATGGTAGCAAGGCCCTAAAAGCTCACTCCAAGTGATCTCAGCAGTGAGGCTTCAGTGTAGGGTCATCACAACTTTAATACCCGACTGCCTTGTGCCCTTAGTGTCGGTAAAGGCTTCTGTCAGAGCCCGAAATGAGGTTCTCCGTTATTAAAGCAACAGAAGAAAACAACAACGACTAGCGGATGTAAGGGTCACCACGGCGAACTGCGACTGGAAGAGGCCCATAGAGATACGGATAACGCCTTTACAAATGTCAAACGCGTGAACGCCTTTACAGGTGTCAAGCACGTGGACGAAGGACAACACGAGGTCGCCTAAGAACCTCATGACCTCATCGAAGCATCACGTGACTACCCCAGGACGCATAAGGAGGCATAACTATAAGCACGTGATCAGGATAGTATGCGTGATGAACCCATAGACCAGACAGGAGTGGCGAACACTACCGGACACTATAATCGAAAGGAGTGGCTAATATAGCCATAGAACAACATGATGACATAACTAATAGAATGACATTAACCATTTATCAGCTAGGAAGAGTGATCATCCATGAAGGTGTACAACAATGAAAAAATATATGACCACACTGAAGATGTGACTAACAGTAAGTGACTACTAATACATCAGCAAGAAGGAAGCGACCCTCTATGAGTTTGTACTTCGCTTGAAAAGAGTATATAAGGAGGGGCACAACATTGGAGAGACACTGCAGTCCCAAACCTCAAGCACGACAAGTGAAGAGCAAACCAGACCCAAGAAGAAGATTGCAGTTGTGAGTAGAAGATAGGAGTTTGGAACACAATTGAATATTTTTTATTGGAAGGGGTCTGAGAGAGTGAGCATTGTATTTGTTTATTATGATTGAATTTGTTTATTTCAAACTGCGAGCGAAGCGACCAGTTTGGAAGTTACGAAACAATCCCATCCAAAATTTGTCTGTGTGTCTGTATGTATGTGTGTCTGTCTGTCTTCTATCTCTTCCTAGACCACTGTAGGGATTGGAATGAAATGTTCAGGGGTTGTAGGCATCCTCTTTTAAGGACTTCGGTGAAACCTTTGCTGTCGGTCTTGACATATCGAAAGCCTTCCATAGAGTCTGGCATAAATCTTTAGTTTCTAAACTACCCTCCTACGGATTCTATCCTTCTCTCTGTACCTTCATCTCCAGTTTCCTTTCCGACCGTTTTATTGCTGCTGTAGTGGACGGTCACTGTTCTTCTCCTAAATCTATCAACAGTGGTGTTCCTCAGGGTTCTGTCCTATCAACCACTCTCTTTCTATTAATCATCAATGATCTCCTAAATCTGACTCAATGACTTATCCACTCCTATGTTGATGACATCACCTTGCATTTTTCAACGTCGTACAACAGACGCCTAACCTAACAAGAATTAAATGATTCAAGGCGAGATGCTATAGGACGCCTAACTTCTGATCTTTCACTAGTTTCTGATTGGGGCAGAGCAAACCTGGTTTTGTTCAATGCCTCAAAAACTTAATTTCTACAATTATCTACTCCACATAACCTTCCAGATAACTATCCCCTCTTCTTCAATGGCACTCAACTTCCCCTCTCCTCCACATTAAACACACTCGGTCTATCCTTTACTAAAAATCTAAACTGGCAATTTCATATTTCTACTCTTGCTAAATCAGCTTCCCAGCAGTTAGCTGTCCTATGGCGTCTGCATCCATTTTTCTCTCTCTCTCAGCTGCTTTCTCTGTACAGGTGCCTTATCCGCTCATGTATGGTGTATGGCTCTCATGTCTGGGGGGGTTCAACTCAAACAGCTTTATTAAACAGGGTGGAGTTTAAAGTTTTTCGTCTCATCATCTCTCCTCTTCTAACTGACTGTCTTGATTTTTTAAGTCACCGACGCAATGTTGCATCTTTATCTATCTTCTACCGCTATTTTCATGCTGACTGCTCTTCTGAACTTGCTAACTGCATGCCTCCCCCCATCCTGCGGTCTCGCTGCACAAGACTTTCTACTTCTTCTCATCTCTGTGCTGTCCATCTTCCTAATGCAAGAGTTAACCAGTATCTTCACTCTTTCATCTCTTACACTGGTAAACTCTGGAACTCTCTTCCTGTGTCTGTTTTTTCACCTGCCTATGACTTAAACTCTTTCAAAAGAGGATTGTCAAGACACCTCAAATTTTATACGAGCTCCACCCATTGCTTTATTCCTCCTACTGTCCTCTTTGCAGGGTCTGGCGACAAGCCGGATTTTTGTTAACGTTTTTGTTTTCCCTTAGCCAGTCCCCTTTTAATGTGAAAAAAAAAAATCAACCCTTAGATGGTTATTATATATTAAAAACATTGTTATTATGTAAATTTTAAAGTTAGTTGTGAAAAACCTGTATCGCGCTTATTACTGGTCGCACATATTCATACTTACCTTCCACAGGAAACACCTTGACCTACCTCCTACATCCCTTTCTACCTTCTACCTCCCTTTCTACTTCCTACCTCCCTTTCTATCTTCTACCTCCCTTTCTACCTCCTACCTCCCTTTCTACCTCCTTCCTCCCTACTACCTCCTACCTCCTACCTCCCTTTCTACCTACTAACTCCCTTTCTACCTCCTATCTCCTACCTCCAATTATATTATCACACATAGATCTTTCTTGTTGACAAGAGACAAATTGACTGCTGCGCTCCAATTTCTCAAGGAAATCAACCAAGATTATCAACACATTCAGATATCCACACAAAATCCATCATTTTTCCCAGAGGATGCAATTGTACAATCCGTCCCCTAAATTGACCCCTCTGCACACAACATACCACAAGAGGAATCTTCTGTTGTAAACCAAGAGTCTGCCAGGGAACCATCATCTACGGTTGACTTGCCTATACCACAAGAAAATCTATTTACTTTGCTCAGGGATGCTGTTCAGGCAGAGAACCAACAAACAAATGTTTAATGTCCTACTAGAGATCAACGGCCAATTTCCGAGTTCACAACAGGTTACTTCAGCAAGGTATTTCCGAATCTTTTTCCCGATGGAAAAGGAGACTTCACCAAGCCTCTCCTGCTAGTTAACCCGACTTTGGCAGACTACTTTCGCCATCTGATGAGATTGGACCCTGCACATGGTTTTGTGACCCATCATTCATTCACATTTGTGTCCACAAATATGCTGCGTAGGCATGCAGCTTTAAACACAGTAAATGTGTTTTCCAAGCGGTGTGTCCAAGACCTGTCTGTGGCAGAACTGAAAAGAGCCCTCTTAGAGGGGGATGAGAAGGTCCTAAACAAGCTACTCTATTTCGCAGCTCCTATTCTAGCAACAAGACAAAATCTGAGGTACTCGATGGCTGAGATTGTCTTCGGACGACAAGGCAATGTGTTTTGCAGCAACTATCCAAACTGAAGCGAGCAGTTTGGGTATGCTATGCTGGGTGAGTGTTTTTTGGGCTCATGGTCACCCAGCATGTCTATTTGCTTAATTATATTATTATGTGTTGATGTTAGGTTTACGTGTGTTATTGAGAAGGTACTCTATATTGATACCTATATGTATTAAGATTAACCCAAAATGGTTAGTGCTCCAGTAAGATAAAAAGACAATAGAGCATCTTGAAGTGAAGCTGGTAACAACTACATGTGTGTACTTAACTTAAGCTTTTATAGTAAAGCCAGAAAAAAACACATATCCCACTGTATACTCCCATTAAACCTTAATTTCTCTGAAATGTGTTAATTATGTATAAGTTACCTCGTCAAATTAAGCTGTGATATAACAAGCTAAAGTACATTTTAACACATAACTTGAGGAAAGATGGAATAAAACACTTCCCAATCACGCGCCTCATTCAAAATAATGAACTCACACAGTATAACTCACCTTTCACCATGACAAATAAGGCACCACCCAGCATGACGAAGAGTTGGAGGGTGTCCGTGTAGATGACGGCTGCCAGACCCCCAGTCATGGTGAAGAGCGCCGTTAGCACCAGCAACGACAACATGGACCCGTAGATGTCCCATTTAAGGGCTTGGTTAATGAATAGCGCGCCAGAGTACAGGTCAACCTATATGAAAGGAAAGAATTTTATGTAGAGAAGGAGTGATAGGCCCTGTAAAACAAGAACAAAAAGTTGTTTGTCATTGTTCCTCATGAGTAAGACGAAAAGTATAAAAAATTACTAACCAGGAAAGGAACTACATGTGAGAGGAAAATAAACCGAACCACGGTAATATTCTAATGCTAAAGTTATCTAAATCATTGCGCCACTAAACTAAGTCAAAGGCCTTACCACTTACGGTTTTGTGTGTTGCTCAAGCCATCATGCACCCAAGTTCATGAGATCCTCGAACGTTCAGTGCCTAGTAGCTACATACATGTTTCTTTGGGTTTTATGATCTACATGCAGGATGGAGTTTTTATAACGCAGTGCCGGAGTTTTTTTCATCTTTGCAGAACCAATAATGTACAAAAAAAATTTTTTACTTATATTTTTTCGAGAAGCTTTCCTTACAAGTGCGCATACACATACACATACACACAGAACGCATAGTAGCGGATCTACTAGTGGACAGTTCCCTTTCTATGTGTCTTTTTTCGGAATCATAGCATGCAAGGCTTTATAATGGTTTAAGTCAGGAACCTATTTTGATGAATTGAGGAAAAAATATACAACATTTTATAGCTTACCAAGAAATGCTAAGTTCAGCAAAAGCCACCGTATTGCCAAGCGCCTTTGCTGCTTCCCCCAGTGCCGTCTCATCAACTCACTCCAGTTTTTCTCCCCCTACCAGTAGCCGACTCTGTACAGGGCCTTATCCGCCCCTGTATGGAGTACGCATTCGTGCGCATCTTACGTATGGGGGGCTTCACGAATACAGAGTTGCTAAACAAGGTTGGGTCACAAGCTTTTCATCTTATTGACTCCCTTCCTCTAACTGACTGTCTTCAACCTCTTACACTCCACCGCAATATTACATCTCTTGCTATCTTTTACCGTTACTTTCATGCTAACTGCTATTCTAAACTTGTTAACTGCATGTCTCCTCCCCTCCCGCGGCCTCGCCCCCACACAATTTTCTACTCGCTCTTATCCCTTTTCTGTCCACCTCCCTTATGGAAGAGTTAACCAGTATTTTCACTCTTTCTTCCCTTCTAGTGGTAAACTCTGGAACTCTCTACCTGAATCTGTATTTCCACCTTCCTACGACTTGAACTCATTTAAGAGAGGAGTATCAAGACACCTGCAGCCCTAATTTGGCCTCACTTTTGTATTACTCTTTTCTCTTAGGGAACCGGCAATCACAGGTGGGCCTTTACTATTACGGTTTTTATTGCCCTTGGCCGGTTTTTCAATAGCATAAAAAAAGGGGAAAATCTGTGTGATGTGCGGAAAAGACTATTGAATGTTTTAGTAGGTAAAATGTCCAGATGTTAAGGTTCCGTTTAGTTACACCATTATGTTTAGAAAATGCAAGAGTACTTTAAAGAACAACAAAGTTCAACTAGTATCAAGTACATCAAGATAGATGAGCTCATCATTAAGTAAAGCCAGCCAACAAAAAGCCATCAGCTTACCTGAAATTATAAAATGGTAAAAGAAAATGTAAGACTAGAGTAGAAAATAACAATGAAGGTTACTGAACATAATGTGCAAGAAGAAATCAGAAAAAATGTCTGATTACCCAATGTTATAAAGATTGGATATATATAACATAAACTCATAAAAAATCTATGATGGATAGAGACAAGGAGAAGGAGCTCATAAGGAGTGCCCAAGAGAAAACTGCAAGAACTATAGAATATAGATGCTGATGAATTCCTTAGCGAAACAAAGTAAATGCGTTAGGAATGGATAACTAGTTTAATTGTATTAATCATCCTTTTGCATTATATCTTATTTTTCCTCATCCACGGTGTAGAAGAGAGAGATATACGTGTTAACGTCTCGTATCCATTTTCCTTAGATCAGCAGATATCATACTACCTTCATCTATTACACTATTTAATTAGTAAAGGTAGAGGAAAAGATAGATAGATATTACAATAATTCCATGATGTATAACTCAATTACAAGCATCTGGTAATGTATCTTCAGGTTATAAAGTTTGTTATTTAATGATCAACCTGAGGGTGCGCTGCTGCGCCCCGCAGGGCACGGTGAGGAGAGAGAACCAGGACGCACGACTGGCAGGAGGGATATAGTGTCCGAGCACGACACGGCGAGAGAACAGAGGAAGAGCACAGCAACGAAAAAAAAAGTATCTTATCTTTGTGCCAAGGTAGGCCCCTTTCACACGGCGCGGGCGATGCCCGCTTCCGCACGTAAGGGCGGACACACCCGCGCGCCGCACCAGTTTGTGTTGTGCAAGCATTGATTATTTACCATAATCGTCTCCTTTACCTCTTACACTTACACAAGAAGAGGAGACAGGCGTAAAATATGGATTCATTCCTTGATTGATCTTCACTTGGTTTGTCCCACAGAGCTGGTCTCTCCTGCACAAGTGATACTAACTGCTGTGTCAATATCAACATTCATATTAAGTACAAAGGGACAGTCACTCACAACCAGTCACGTTGAAATCCAATCGGCTATTGAATGAGTTTCCTCTGGATAAATGCGCTTGCCGGGGGGCTGCCCGCGACGTGTGAAGACATTCATTGAACACTATACCCTTTAACACAACGTGGGGAGGACAGTCCGCGGGCGATCCACGGGGCACCGGTGCTGCATTTCACCCGCGCGCCGTGTGAAAGGTTACATTGAAAACATCAGTAAATAGCTTAAGCAGGTCCGCGCTTAAGTGCGGAAAAGGGCATCACCCGTGCCATGTGAAAGGGACCTTATACTACTGTATATTTACATATTTTTCTACAAATGTATGTATTTTAGTAACGACAGTGTTTCCGGTTACCTCCTGTTACACCACAAGAACGAGTGTTCGATACAGAGAATAACAAGGTAAGGAGTCATAATGAGTATACAACGAACTGGTATTACTCATATAAAATAATACCAGGAACATTGATGGTGGCGGCTGTGGGATGAATAACTCAAAACAGTGACTAAATTTCAGTGACAATAAAAACCTGTGTTCTCTGTGTGGTAAGGGGAGTGTGAACGTAAGTTAAACAAAACGTTACTTTCTGAAGTGAGTGGAGCCTTCTGAGACGCGGCAGCGTCGCAGCAAGATTTTGCTGATGTGTGAAATATATGAAACGCCTCCGTACTGGACTACCACGACACACCGTCATATCCACAGTAACTTATCTTCACTACTTACTCATACTGCCTGTGAGACTTCACAGCTGCAGTATAAATGAAGAATAATTATATGATTTAATGATTGGTTAAAACGTCCTTTGAATGGTTGACTGGGGATTAATTAACCTAATTAAATATAATTTTCATTCATGACATCTACGTCATTTTCTACCACAATCAAGCTCATTACGGAAAATCAACCAGTAGTGAGGGAAAAGATAAGAGCTGTGTCCTTCCCCACAGTTGGGAAACTTGTATGTCAACTCTTGCTTCGCCTTTTATTTGTCGAGGCACTGTTGTGTTAGGTGTTTTCCGCTGCAAATTTCGCACGCCGGGGTACGAGAACAGTTGTTCTGGTGGTGGCCAAACTGCTGGCAGCGGAAGCAGCGGAGGGGCTCAGGCGTGTGAGGCCTTAGATGAAATACTCCTCAGTTGCCCAGATCGAGATAGGGAGGGAGGGTGCCTTTGACCGTGACAATAACTTGACGTGTTTCCTCCTTGAGACGGGGGTGACACAGCGCATGGCCCCCTCCACCTGAGGGAGACGCTGTAAGAACGCCAGGGGCATCCGAAGGGGATAGCCCATGACGACACCCTTGGTGAGCTGTGTTTTGGGATCGAGCTTTATTAGCTTCAGAGCAGGAGTAGAGTCGAAGGTTAGAGCAACCAGGGTGAGGTAGGTGTACTCGTCCTTGGGAAGGAGAACTGCTCCCCGTTCGGTAGCGACTCCCGCAATGATTATGAGCCGAGCTCAGCCAATCACAACGCCGCGTACCTCAAGCCGAGCATCGATGGCTCCGCCCACCATCGATATGTCGGCTGATGCTCTCAGAGCATCAGCCGAGGGGACTGGGACTGAGACTGGGGGGGTTGTTTGTTTACATTTTGCAAGCCGACCGGAGGAAGTAGCTGCAGAATCTTAGATTTCCACTGTCGGAGACGTTTAAGCTAATTTTCTTATCTGTCAGAGACTGAGGTTCACCCAGGAACAATGCACTAAGATCCTTTGAAGTTATAGAATAAGTAATTAAGACAGTGAAGTCAATACATTTGTATATATGATGAAGTAAGACGTTGTTTAATATCGCCGTCTCGGTAATAAGGAATTCGTCTTAAAACAGATGGTCAAGAAACGCCCTAAGACCCGACTATCTATTAATAACACAACACCTACTGTACCTAACTGTCTATATACAGATAGAGGCGACGTAAAATAACAAACTTGATAGGAAAATACCTTAATTATATCTGACATGTAAGTATTAACCTCGGGAGAAGACACTAATGTTATCTCCATATTATTCCTCAGCTACTTTCATTTTCAATTTTTACACAGTGCAGTCTCCCAAACCTGTACATACTTGTATTCATTAATGTATATGGGTTTATGTCTTGAATGTTTGTTTATAATCTAAGATAATCTAATCTATTGTATTTACAAGTCAATAAATTTTCATGGTTTTCTATCATGTTTACCTTAAAAGACATTATTTTCTAAGTAAATTACAACAATAATTTGATATGAATACTGAGATGGTTTGGACACCTGAAAAGACTGGGTGAGTTGCCAAGAATAATGTACAATGCTGGGATCACCTTCTGGGTAAGGTAATCCTTCAGATCACACTTAGAAAATAAATATATGAAAAAATAAAGCTCATTAAATGTATTCGAAACTGCTGGTAAATCTACATAACTACTGCTCAGACGATATCAATAGAAATATGAAGTCTATACATAGTGTACTTAACACATTTGTGAATGTTTCAGGTGGTGCTTGTCATTATAATCAAATATAGGCCATAAGGTATCCGGTAAATTTTTCGAAATCAATTGCTCGACAGTAAATTGCTCGAAAAATAATATCTCGAACAATCAATTGCTCAAAAAAAGTAGTTTAATGAAAAATATCCAAAAATAAGATAAAGAAATACAACTTTATTTATTGTTAATTGAACAGTTAAAATCAAGAACGGGTACATTTCTATTTAGGTTAGGTTATTATTTAGAGCAATTTACTGTTGAGCAATTGATAGTTTGAGAAATTATTTCTCGAGCAATTGATTTCTAGTAATTGACTTAGAGAAATTGACTTAGATTCAGGCTTTAATATGGCAATCCGGAAAAAAATCTAGAGTGAAATGCCTAACTTTTGGGTAATGAAATATAAAAAGCTTATATAACCGAACCTAACCGAGCCAAACCGTACCCAACCAAACCTAATCTAACCATAACCTAATGTAACCTAACCATAACCAATATTATTTTACATCTTCATTAGAATGCTCTAAAGAATTCAGGGTTGTATTTTTGCATTACCTGTTGCATTTTGAAAAGTTTTTTTTAATTAAAATTCCGTCGCAAATTCTTAGTTTGTGAGATATTCAATGTTTTATGTGAGACCTCTTCGAAAAGTAAAGTTTAGTTTGGTTTGAACAAGGTTCTGTTATTTGTCAATGTAGGTTAAGGTTTGGTTAATTTAGGTTATGTTATGTTAGGTTCAGGTAAAGATTCGGAAGACGACCCAGATTGTTTTTTGGACAAAGCAAATTTTTTCTGATAGATTTTGATGTGTTTTGAATTAAGCTGATGTTTATTTGTTATGCCAGGTAATTTTTTTTCCCCAAGGTAAAAATTGCCACAAAAAAGTCATTAATTCAAAACCATCAAAATCAATAGGAGAAAAATTGCTTTAAGTAAACTTAATTAAACTTAAGCAAACCTAATTAAGCCTAACCTAACTAAATCTACCCTCACATAACCAAACCAGGTAAAGATTCGTAAGAAGACCCACTCGATATCTCACTACCTTTGTAATGCACTGCAAATTCAACCTCAGATACTTGTTCAGATAGGTTAGGTTAGGTTTAATTAGGTTTGCTTTGGTTAAGTTAGGTTTAATTAGGTTTGCTTAGGCTTACTTAAAGAAATTTGTTCTCTTATTGATTTTGATGGTTTTGAATTAATCTGACTTTTTTGTGGCAATTTTTACCTTGGGAAAAAAATGTATGGCATAACAAACAAACATCAGATTAATTCAAAACACATCAAAATTTATCAGAAAAAAATAGTTTTGTCCAAAAAACAGACTGGGTCGTCTTCCGAATCTTTACCTAGGTTAATTTAGAAGCTATTAAATGTTCTCTATGACCAACAATAGGAAGTTGGACGCGTTGCAGATAATTTATTTCGGTGAAGATGTAAACCTAACCTAACCTAATATAACTTGAAAGATGCTTTACCAGCTAAGTAATGGTTAGCACCGCCTGAAACTTTTACAGATGTGTTAGGTACACTATGTATAGTATGTACGACTACTTATTTATATCGATATCGTCGAAGCAGTAGTTATGCAGAATTACCAAACTACTTACTGACAATCATTGTATTTTGTGTTCCCCCAAGAACCCCGCATTCCCACAGGTCCCCAGAATTGTTGGGGGTTGATGAGGATGTCTTATTAGATATGCATTTGCGACGAAAGTGAATGTCAAAATCATTCAAAATGGATCAATATTTATACGAAAAGTGTGTTATTTACATCCAAGTGCATTGGGAGGAACTAGAAATTTACCAGCCACACTATCATCTACGCAATATCACCACGCTCACAGGAGTTTACGGCTTCTTTTATTTCCTCACATCTTCTAGCCATCTAAATACTGCATTTACTGCGGCTATAATTGCTCCAGACTCTATTATATGTTAATCAGCAAGTTTTTTCCACGGCGATAAGGGTGCCCACGAAAAGGGTGCGCCGCCATCTTGGATCAGTCAGCTGATCATCACAACACGAAAAAAAAATAATAAAATCCACATCGACGTGCATTGGTGTCCTTTATCGTTCAGTTGCCGAAATCAGCCCCCCCCCCACCCCGCTGAACTCGCCCCTGAGTTGCTATGCCGCCCGCATATTTCCGAAATCTACATCACATTTTCATCCGCCCCGCCCTCGCCAGTGACGAAGGCGTGACTCTGCCTCGTGATTGGCTGGCTACACTCGCTGCTCCTTCTCTCCCGCTCGCCTCCATGCTTCTCCCCCCTTACCACTTTTCTCTCCCAGTCTCACTGCCTCCCTCCCTCCTCCCACTCATCCCCCTCCCCTATTCTCTCCCTCGCTGCCTTCCTCTCACCCCCACCTCTCTTTTCTCTCCCTCTCCATCCCTCCCTCTCTGCTTCCCTCCCAATGACGATCTCACCTCCATCTCCCCCACCCCCACTTTATCTCTCTCTCTCTCTCTCTCTCTCTCTCTCTCTCTCTCTCTCTCTCTCTCTCTCTCTCTCTCTCTCTCTCTCTCTCTCTCAGCCTTCCTCCCCCCCATTAGTTAGGTTAGGTTACCTAACCTAACCTGTGGGGGGGAGGTTAGTTTAGGTTTCGTTACCTAACCTAACCTATATGGGGGGAGGTTAGGTTACCTAACCTAACCTAGCCTATGGGGGGGGGGAGGAAGGCAGTGAGAGAGAGAGAGCCGGAGAGAAAGGGGAGGTAAGGAAGATGGAGGCGAGCAGGAGAGAAAGCAGGGGTGGATGGGGCAGGGGGATGGCCCAAGAGCCAAGCGTAGCCAGCCAATCATGAGGCTGAGTCATGCGACGTCACTGGCGAGGGCGGGGCGGATGAAAATGTGATGTAGATTTCGGAAATATGCATCCCGCCCGATGACATTTTTCATATTTGGCTGTGAATGATCTTCCTCGAGGGCTGCTACAGCGTCGTAGCTCGTCGCGTACCCCTCCTAAGCCGGCACGCGGAAAGCTGGGTACGCGTTGGGCAGCGGCTGAGAGCAAGCCACACCTACCGCAGGCTTGGTGGCAGGGTTGGAGTAATTGTAATTGTAATTTAATTGAAATGTAATTAATTACAGTATTGTTGTAATTGTAATTGTAATTGTAATTGAAAATGCAATTATAAAATGTAGTTGTAATTGTAATCAATTAAAGGATGAAGTAATCTGTAATTTAATTGTAATTATAAAATTGGAAGTGGTACTGGTCGAGCTCCATTAGGAGTGATGGGTTGCTTATAAGACTTAAATTTGCTGGTGACAGGAGGTCTGAGGCAGCCGCAGTAGTACGCGTAATGGACACGTCCAGTTCCTATGCGTGATTTCGCGTCCTGTAGCTAACTTGTATTAAACGAGAAACAGACGCAGTAGTACATGTAATGGACACGTCCAGTTCCTGTCCCTGATGGTGTGATTTCGCGTCCTGTAGCTAACGTGTATTAAACGAGAAACAAACGGTCTTTTGCTGCTACTGCCCCCTGCGACGAATTCAGTTTACTTCCTCCAAAACCTTCCTGCAGTGAGGTTCAGTGCTGCACACTACGCTTCTTCTTAAGGTAAGACGTGCAACTGTGAAGTGATATGTAGGCAGCATACGGGTGATGTTCATTTTGGTAGTGATAGTGGTGATGGCATTATTATCATTATTATTATTAATTATTATTATTATTGCTACTATTCTGTGTGTGTGTGTGTGTGTGTGTGTGTGTGTGTGTGTGTGTGTGTGACGCTCACCCGTGGAGGACAGTACACACACACACACACACACACACACACACACACACACACACACACACACACACACACACACACACACACACACACACACACACGCTATTCATGACGGCGATGTTGGCGATGGTCTGATTAAATTTGGTGGAAATATCAGTCGCAAGTAATGTTATTTATACATTTGGTTAATATTCTAAATTATGATATCATGTGATGATAGTGATAACTAATGACAATGGTGATACTTAATATATTATCATTGATGAGTCTTCTCTTCTATTGGTTTAAGTGAACCTACAAGATTTGGCGGGTTTTGAGATAAAAGCAGACTTACTTCGCCCTTTACGTGTAATTAGCTTGTCCATGACTGATCATAGGTATGGTGATTAGTAATAGTAATGGTAATAGTAATAGTAATGGTGTTAGTAATAGTGATGGAGTGTGATATATGGTAGTGGTGTTGATAGTAGTAATGGTGATGGTAGCGATGATGGTGTGAAAGAGTAATGAATGCGTACTAATGGCATATTTGACGTCTTAATTTTGGGGAATAAACAAGTCATGAAGGAGTTTTTTTTATATAATTTACTTCATAATGAAGTCCTGTAGCAGCTGTATAGTGTCAGTACGTAGATAAATCTGCATTGAGCACTGCATACACTACTAGTATTGGTCAGTGATTACTGATCACATACTTGTCTTTGAAAGATGTAACTGCCATGGACATGTTGTGGACTCTAATGTTTATATATATATATATATATATATATATATATATATATATATATATATATACATATATATATATATATATATATATATATATATATATATATATATATGTATATATATATATATATATATATATATATATATATATATATATATATATATATATATAAGTGTACAGTTTCGAAACAAGTTACTTGAACTCTTGTGCAGGTATGACCGGGGGCCTGGCCTCATTGGGCAGCTGTTTGGTGAAGACCACATTTTCAACCAACCTAACAGCATATTTGGCATAATCTTCTACTGCATTGTCATCATCTTAGGTAAGGAGCAGCTCTTAAGAAGTTTAGTAATACTTTGATTGTGAAAACTTGTAGGAAATAGTAGGTACTTAAAAAATACCCAAAATTTAGTGGGTTACTTTTGAACGATTCGTTTCTTGGTACCGAATTTTAGTTTTATTACTGTCTCGGGTTAGCAAAACGGTCATAAAAAGATACACTCATATAAAAAGAAATAAAACAACAGCACGAAAACTACAAGTAAACAGGTGTTATCTTTAGCACACGCCTTCCACAACAGACAAACCTGACGTTTACAGTGAGGATCTTGATATAGAGCTTATGGTATAACAGTCAGATTGGAAGGTACACACAACCAGCCTGGCTATGTGCTCAGCTCGGAGACTGCCACAACATAGGTGGTGGTGTCTGAAATCCCCTTAGGCTCTGACTCCCTGGTGACACAGTAGAAGAACGGTTGGGGGAGATGGAACTTTGCCTGGGTCTTTCTGACTATACAGAAGAATAACAGAAGTCTGTCGCCAGTCACACTGCCTCAGACAGAACATGAGGACATTATTCCAGCCTTAACTCAATATAGGCGAGGGGGTTACAGGTATGGAGGGTGGAGTAGTGAGGTGTGGTTCCTGTGGAATGGAGAGACAATGGATGGTAAGTGAATG
Source organism: Metacarcinus magister (assembly GCA_029783475.1). NCBI lineage: Eukaryota > Metazoa > Arthropoda > Malacostraca > Decapoda > Cancridae > Metacarcinus > Metacarcinus magister. Next base: position 25,876,537 of record JAPQNM010000045.1, read on the forward strand.
TAAGTTGTGTGAAGTGTTAGCTAGAAATGTAGCTTTAGAGGAGGAGGTTAAGGAAGTGAAAGTTTTGTTGGCACAGACGAGGCAACAGATGCAAGAGGTAAGGCGAGAAGTTAGCGTCAGGTCACGAGCGTCAGGTCAGAGACAGGGGGGGGATAGTTGGAGGGTTGTGGATAGGGGAGGGAAAGGGAGGGTGAGCCCTCCCTTGTGTGAGGTGGAATTTCCTCCCCTGTGTGAGGTGGAGTGTAGCAACAAGTTTGGGTTGTTAGCTACACAGGAGGAGGAAGAGGAAGAGGTCGTGATAGAAGTAGCAGGAGAAGGGGACAGGACACCCAAGGCGAAGATAGTGAGGAGGAAGTTAGATGGGAAGGAGAGGAAGGAAGGTGGGAAGGTGAGGAAGAACAGGGAAAGGTTAGAAGGGTCGCAGGAAGTGTTAGTTCTGGGAGACTCAAGGATTAAATATTTAGATGAGACTTTCTGTGAGGCCGACAGGGAGAGGAGGATGACGTGTTGTCTTCCTGGGGCTGGAGTGCAGGACGTGACAGAGAGATACAGGAGGGTAGTGGAGGGGACGGGAAAGGAGGCGTTAGTGGTGGTTCACGTGGGAGTGAACGATGTAGGCAGGGTAAGGTCAGAGGAGCTAGTGGATAGGTATAGGGAGCTTCTGAGGGAGATAAAGGAGAGTGGTAGGAGGTGTATAGTGTCAGGGGTGCTCCCCAGACCGGGGGTTAGAGGCTGGTGGCTCTCACATGCCCTTGGCCTCAACGAGAGGTTGATGAGGATGTGTGGAGAGGATGGGGTAGGTTTTATGGATGAGTGGAGCAGGTTTTATGGGAGACAGGAGCTGTATGCCAGGGATGGTGTACACTTCAGTAGGAAGGGGGTGCAGGAGCTTAGTGAGTGTCTTGAGAGGGCAGTTAGGCAGTCCAGTCAGGGAAACTAAATATTAACAGAGGTAAGGGTAATAGTGACAAAGGACGGGGTAAAGAGAGGGAGGTACATGAACTTAGTGTCTTTTATACAAACAGTAGAAGTGTAATAAATAAGATAGACACACTTAGAGGTATTGCATGTGTAGAAGAGTTAGATATTATAGGTATTACAGAAACTTGGTTAAATATTGCAGGCAAACATTTCTTACCTGAAGTAGGAATAGATGGGTACACTTTTTTTCACAGAGATAGAGTAGGGAGGAGAGGGGGAGGTGTGGCACTGTACGTTAGAAACACATTAAATAGCTATGTCAATACCACAATAAAAACAGATAGGAATACGGAATCATTATGGATTGACATTATTGTAGGAGGGAAAAAGTTTGTTGTAGGGATTATATATAGACCTCCGGATTTAGACGAAGCAGCTAGTGCACCCCTGATGCAGGAGCTTGCAAGAGCATCTAGGTATAATAATGTGTGCATTATGGGGGACTTTAATTATAGGAGAATAGACTGGGATAGTATGACAGGAGACGGGTGCTCGGAGGAATTCTTAAATGTCGTCCAGGATGGTTTTTTCACACAACTTGTAAGGGAACCAACGCGACAGGGAAATATTTTAGATCTGGTCTTCACGAATAATGAAACTTTGGTCAGTCAGGTTGAGATAGGAGCTAGATTTGATGTTAGTGACCACCACGAAATTAGATTCAAGATTAATGCAAAGAGGAAGATAGAACAAAACACTGCTTTAGTACCAGATTTTAGAAAAGCCAATTACCAGGGCCTCAGACACCACCTCCAGAGTATAGATTGGGAGGGAATAGGAGTAGGCAGAGAGGAGGATCAAAACATTGAGGTAGAATTACATTATAATAGCATAGTTAGGGAAATTCATACAGGGCAGGAACAGTATATACCTAAGAGGAGGATTAGGTCAAATAGAAATGACCCAAAATGGATGAATAGCAGCATTAGAAGGGAAATTGGATTAAAAAGGGGACTCTATAGGAGAATTAAAAGGGGAGAAGTACAGGTAGTAGGGCAGTATAATGACCTAGCTAGGAAAGTTAAAAAGGATATTAGGACTGCAAAGAGGAATTATGAGGTTAGGATAGCTAGAGATGCCCAGAAGGATCCAAAGGGATTCTATCAGCTGTACAAGGCTAAAACAAAGGAAAGAATAGGACCTCTTAAAGGAATGGATGGCAGGTTGATAGAAAATGGTGAGGAAATTAGTAAGGAATTAAATAAATACTTCTTGTCCGTATTTTCTCAGGAAGAGTCGGGTAGGGAACTGGAGCCAGCACAGATCTTTAGGGGACAAGAGGTTGATAAATTAAGCGAAATAGTCATAAGTAGGGAAGTAGTTAGCAAGGAAATAGATAGACTTAAAAAGACTAAATCTCCAGGGCCGGACGACATTTTTTCCGAGGATTCTTAGGGAATGTAGAGAAGAACTCGTTGAACCCATTGCGATGATTTTTAGAAAATCCCTAGACACAGGAGTAGTGCCTAGGCTATGGAGGCAGGCAAATGTAGTTCCTATATTCAAGAAAGGAGATAAGGCAGAAAGTAGTAACTACCGCCCAATTAGTTTAACATCAGTGGTAGGCAAGATGTTAGAAGCTATCATAGCAAGGGCAATTAGAAAACATTTAGATGAACACAAGCTAATTAGACATAGTCAACATGGTTTTAGCAAGGGGAAGTCCTGCCTGACAAATTTATTATCCTTCTATAGGAAAGTATTTGAAACCATAGATAAGGGGGACGAGTATGATATAGTTTATTTGGACTTCAGTAAAGCCTTTGACAGAGTACCCCATAGGAGACTGTTAAGTAAAGTCAAGGCTCATGGCATAGGTGGGAAGTTACTAGAGTGGATTAGGGGATGGCTTACTAGTAGGGAACAGAGGGTACAGATTAATGGGAAGAAATCAGAATGGGGTAATGTCACTAGTGGGGTACCACAAGGATCAGTACTAGGACCATTGTTATTCATAATCTATATAAATGACTTAGAGACAGGAATAAACAGTGATATCAGTAAATTTGCCGATGACACAAAAATAGGAAGACCGGTAAAGAATTTAGATGATGCTAGGATGCTGCAGGATGACTTAAATAGGCTGTACGAGTGGTCAGAGAAATGGCAGATGCAGTTTAATGTTAACAAGTGTAGCATTATGAGTGTAGGTAAAGGAAATAGGTCTGTAGACTACACATTAAATGACAATACCTTAGGAAAGTCATATAGTGTGAGGGACTTAGGAGTTCAAATAAGCAGTGACTTGCGCCCCAGGGAACAGTGTATTATAGCTAGAAATAGAGCCAACAAGATAATGGGATTTATTAGTAGGTGTGTGACAAATAGGGGTTCTGAGGTCATTCTGAGGTTGTATTTAGCGCTAGTAAGACCCCACTTAGATTATGCAGCTCAGTTTTGGTCCCCTTATTATAGGAAAGATATAGGCTCCTTGGAGGCAGTCCAGAGAAGAATGACCAAGATGATTCAGGGGCTGAGAAATTTACCCTACAAAGATAGGTTAAAACGTCTTAATCTCCACTCCCTAGAGAGAAGGAGGGCAAGAGGGGATTTGATTGAGGTTTTCAAATGGGTAAAAGGAATTAATAAGGGTAACATTGATCAGGTTTTAGAATTTAGTAGTCAGGATAGAACACGTGGAAATGGGTACAAGCTAGAAAAACTTAGATTCAGGACAGACATAGGTAGATATTGGTTCACTAACAGAGTGGTGAACGATTGGAATAGGCTGGGTAGACACGTAGTAAGTGCTGAGTCAATAGATAGCTTTAAAAGACGGTTGGATCAGAGTATGGATAGGAATGACAGGTGGGATGGCTAAATATTGGATTATTCCAAGGGTGGGGGGCAAGGAGCTGCCTCGTGTAGGTCATTAACTGGCCTCTTGCAGTCTCCTCATTTCTTATGTTCTTAACCTTTGGCTGCAGTCAGGTTTTAGCAAATAAACAACAAATCCACTAGTGAGATATTCCTACTTGAATTAAATAATTTCAATACCACCGTAACACTACGAACACGGCACACCACAGGTGGTGGTGGTGGGGGGTCAACTTGATGAACCGCCCTAAACTTTCTTAATGATGGTGATTGTGGTAGTGATGAATGATTATGGTGGTGAAAATAGTCATGATGGTGACACAAATAGCTATGGTGGTGATATAAACACTAGTAATTGTTTTAAGAGTCCCAAACACTTTGCTGGGGACGTTAGCTATTAGGAAAACTACCATGCTAAACACGTATTATTATTTTCAGGACTGAGGTATGTCTACCACAGAAAAAATGAACGACGATGGCACTGTCACAGCAAACAGTTCCACATCAGCTACATCTGATGAAGCTGGAACCAGCAGTCATTTATCTGGATTATTATCAAAATACTTCGAAGATTGTGATTCTCAAGAGCAAAGAATCCTTCCCAAATGCAGATGATGTGGATCTAAAATCAAGGCAAGCACCCAGGCATCTTCAAATCTCCTCACACACTTGAAAAGATGTAATTCTGAGAGATATTTTGAATATGTAGAAGAGAAAAAACACTGTTGTAAGAAGCAAAAGGCTCTTGAGAAGGGGGTAGGCAAGGAGAAGGTAACAATGCATTTCTTTTTTAAGGTTGAGAAGAGTGAACATTTCAGACCAGACAATTTAAAGCAAAGGCGCATGGTAAAGGCACTGCTGTTTTCCCTTGCATGTGATCAGTTGCCTCTCAGTTTGACTGAAAGTCCCACATTTCGTGGTTTTGTACAAGAGGCCGAGCCAAAGTTTGTGTTTCCTGCTAGAACTACTCTCCGAAATGTACTTCTCCCACAATATATTACGAAAATGGAAAATATCTTGAGCTTAGAATGAAAGGATCTTAACAGAATTTACTTAACACTTGACTTGTGGATAAATCGACACATGACTTCTTTTCTTGGTGTTACAGTTCACTTTGTTAACAAAGACTGGGAATTGAAGTGGTTGTGACCACTTTAATGGCCGCCACACAGCATTTAATATTGCATCTCTTCTATATCATTAACCGTTGGCGCCAGTAGGCATATGGAGGCACAGATGGACTTGCCTCGCCTGTTATTTGGCGTAGGTTTTTAGAATTTGTATAGTAACGCCTCGAATGTTTACGTTCGATCTTGAATATGTTGAGAACGTGTGAGGCTTATTACTGCTACAGTCTCAGATGCATATAAACGTTGTAAGTCCCGTCTGAGGACAGTATAGTAGCAATTTGGATAGTCTTTGGCCCTTTGGCCACTTGGCGGTGATATCTAGTATTGAAAAGTGGTCAGCGGATTTCGGGGATTCGAACCTGGGATCCTAGGCTCCCATGCCCGAACGCTAACCACTGCACCACCGCCTCCCCATCTGCCTATGAGGAAATTGTCAATCAGTTCAGCATTCAAGGTAAAGTAAAGAAAGTTGTTGCTGATAATGCATCTTCGATGGTGAAAGCATTTGACATTTCATTGCCAAGTTTATACATAGAGCAGGAAGAAGAGGAGGCTGAAAATTCATGCGACCCAAATATCTGTGATAACGAGAATATTTGCTTAGAGAATGGGATGTTTTGCACATACTCAGCAACTGTGTGTGAAAGACGGGTTTACTCACCCAAATGTCATAAATTCACTACTCTCATCAACACTCAAGAAAATTGCATCTTTAATTAACTCAGTTAGGAAATCAGTTGCTGCTTCCTATCTCAGATCTAAAGGCATCGTTCTCCAATCACAAAATGTGACAAGATGGAATTCTCAGTTGAAAATGGTAAAATCTATACTCAAGAGTCCTGTGGAGGTGAATAATGCAATTGATCTTCTATCCCAGAGAGTACAGTGGTGTAAGAAAATCATGCCAGTCGAGATTTCAGCCATAAAGGAGCTTGTGATTGTACTCGAACCTTTTCATGAGGCCTTGGAAGCTGTGGAGGGACAGAAGAAAGTAACCATAACTGCTATTGGACCAGTAATTCAGGGACTTAACACTCACTGGAGAACCTAATTCGTAATTCTGAATTACAGTACTGCGAACAACTAGCCAGAGTGCTACTGAATTCTGTGAAGAAAAGATTGGATCCATACACGGAAATGAGAGATGTTCAAGTGGCGGCTTTTTTTGGATTCCAAGATTCAAACTGGACTGGCTTTTAATACAAGAACAGAAGGATCAAGTGCTGGAATATGTCAAGGAAATGCTCGAAGAATTGGAGCCAGTTCACAGAGAATCAACAATGCATAGAGAAAGTAAAAATAATAATAGAGTCTCTGACACAAAAACACCAAAACTGTTTTCTTTCATATCAGAATGTTCATCAAAGGTGCAACCTCAATGAGGATCACAAGGAAGTTCCTCAGTGCATTTAATGTTGAAGCAATATGTAGAAGGAACTTTACCATTTTCCAGTGATCCAATGTTATACTGGAAAGAAGTGTCACAAACTTTAGATCCACTAAAGAAAACTTGCAAAGCAAGTATTTGGTTGCACTGCTACATCTGCTCCATCTGAGCGTGTTTTCAGCATTGCTGGAAATTATTTTACTACAAACAGAGCTCAACTTGGCACAGATTCTTTCCGTTCAATGCTACTGATTAAATGCAAGAATGAATTGTTTGAAAAATTGAAAGCTTTATGGGTGCATTCTTCTAGTTTATTTTTGTTTTTCTTTAACTCCAACAAAATTCTACTTTTTGTTTCCATGTAGTGCCTATTTCTGGGAAATAAAGGCCAACATTACAATGATCCAACAAAATACAGTTATAATTTTCCTTTTTCTGCTAATGACGATAAATAAGAAACAACATGACAGTGCACCAAAGAAATGAAACCTCAATTTTTGTTTTCTGCTACTTCTGGTAAATAAAGACCAGCACAATTCAAATCAAGTGTTTCTCTTAACGAAAACTTTTTTTTAAAACCACCGTCTTCCTATCTCCTTTTCTAACCTAAACTTTTTTTTTCTAGTTTGAAGCCATGACTTCTAGTTTTATCTGAACTACTCACTTTCAGTATCTTATTCACATCACCTGTGTTGAATCCCTTAATTCACTTCATTAAACTATTCACTTAAATCTCCCCTCGTTCCACGTCACTCAAGAGAATGCAATTTAAGTGACTTAAGCCTGTCGCTGTACGGTAAATTTTTTCAAACCATGAATCATCGTGGTCATCCTTCTCTGTACTGATTCAATTGAACCTATTCTCCATCCTCCTATAGTAAGGTGACCAGAACTGAACGGCATAATCCATGTGGGGGCTAACCAGTGCTAAATACAGTTTCAGTATCACCTCTGCACTTTTACTATTCACACTTCTTGAAATAAATTATAAAAACCCTATTAGCTCGATTCCTCGCCTTCATACACTGTTGCCTGTGCCGAAGATTAGTGTTCACCCTCAAAACCAAAATCCCTTGTATTTGTAATTGTAATTGTAATTGTAATTGAATTTGTTCTGAAGTAATTGTATTGTAATGTAATATTATTTCCAAATATAACTGTAATTATAATTGTAATTTAAAATTTCTTAAAGTAATTGTAATTGTAATTGTAATTTATTTTTTCAAGTGTAATTACTCCAACCCTGCTTCGTGGTGCGGGGAGCAGAGTTGGAGCGTTGTTCTGGGTGTGTGGCGTTTCCCGACGCCTCAGTAATTTTACGTGGCCTGCTCTGCTTTCCTTTGCTGACAAGTGTAAACCCGTCCAGAGGTAGCAGGGGGTACAGAGGTAGCAGGGGGTACAGAGGTAGCAGGGGATACAGAGGTAGTAGGGGATAGAGAGGTAGCAAGGGGTACAGAGGTAGCAGGGGGTACAGAGATAGCATGGGGTACAGAGGTAGTGGGGGATACAGAGATAGCAGGGGGTACAGCGGTAGCAGAGGTATTTATATTGGTAGTAAGGCGGCGCTTGATCTTGTCTCCCACACGAAAGGCACGGTCAAGCTCAGCAGAGGAGGGCGAAGCAGTAGGAATGCAGGAAGTGGTGGAACAGGAATTTGCGGACTGCGTAACAGCCACCTTAGCCTTGCCAGTAGTTTGGTGGTCATTTACCTTGGCCGTCTTGAAGGGAGCGGCTTCTCCTACCGAGGGAATGGAGTCAGTGCTCGAAAACGAGGTACGGTGAGGTCTCTTTACTGTAACAGGCAGACGAGAAACAGAGGAGGACGGAGATTGGGTAGAGGTAGACGTGCCTGTCGGACGGGGAAGGCGTGAAGCTTTCCCACCCTTCATGGTCACACTCTAGTTCCCTACCTACACCAGACTGCGCGCAGAAACACAACTAGCTAAAGAGAAAAGAAAAATACAACCCGGCACTATCCTCTTGCGGCGGGAGGGCTATACTAGCCACCCTCTAAAGGGCGTCGCACTAGCCCCGCCGCTGCCCCTTACGGGACTTAAACCTAGGCTATCAGCGTCCCTATGGCCCGCCTTGCCACCCCCTATAAGGAACCCAAGGGTCCCCCTCATGGAGTGGCCTATCCCTCCACTCCTTCAGAATTCACTGTAGGGCGTGTCAAAGGTCTCTAAGGGCAAATTGGAATTGCTCGTTCAACTCTAGTAGAAAAACAGCACTGCGGGTGAGTGTGTCTACTGCTAAGCTAGGTGAGAGCGGAGCATGAAACACGTGTTGCCAGTTTGGCGGCTGGGAAGCGTGTGTGGTTCTCAGCGGGTGAGCACCTTCAAGGAGTAACGGCCATATGTTAAGTCAAATATAGGTTTCCCAAATTATAGGTACTACTTTTCAGACTATGGAAAGGGTAAACATACCTTAATTTCAAACTCGTTATGTTAGGATCTGGTTTAGGGAAAGGAAGCGATTGGTACTCCTGTTCCAAGCATATACGGGTGTCGATGAACAGTTGGTATGCCTCGACAACGTTTATTTACATAATTTGGGCGGGAAAGATAAATTGTGTTGCATATGTCGCACATTCGTCACCTACCTACCTACCTACCTACTAAAAACACAAGAAAAATGGAAATCAGGAACAGATTTCGAACGAAATACATCACTGCTAATGAGCAAGATTTTCTATTAAGGTTTATAGAAGAGAGGAAAGGCGTATTTTTTGACAAAAGTCATGACTACCGCATCATTAATAAGAAAGAGGCATGGGAAGAAATGACAACAATGGGGGATTATTGAAATAAGCTTAGCCTACTAATTTTGAAACACTGACTATTATTTCTGGGTAGGATATAATGATTTTACAATGCTAACGGCATAACAGTTACCATTTTGAAATATACGAAACCAAACTTATCCCTACGCTAAACTAACCGAATTAACCTTCCGTGGCTAACCTAACCAAACCTATCCTTGCAGGGGTAATGTA
>JAPQNM010000045.1:25890846-25895846 GCA_029783475.1 Metacarcinus magister
TTGCTATGTAGGATGTAATTCTGTACACAGGGGTTTTGGTTCCCCAGGATTAGTTTTGGTACAGAATACAAAGGAGTACTAAGGAAGAATAGACAGCAACAGTCCAACTGGTTCTAACGAGGTTGTTCGTGTGGCTACACACTACTGCTATAATATCTACTTGATAGAGACAGGAGGATAGCAAAGTGGAAGGCTCCTCCCCACCCCACTCTCCCTCCAGCCGAAGCTGGCCGGAAGCGGTAGCATGTAGTATAGACAAACTATCATGGAATTTGTTATAGAAAAGTGAGAATACAGGACTAAACTATGGCTTTTTCTACAAATTCTAAATACCTCAATTAGATCTCCTCGTAGCCTATGTTTAGATAAACTGAATATGTACAGCTCCTTTAGTCGTTCTTCTTAAGGTTTGTTTCGCAATCTAGGGATCATTTTAGTAACATTGCTTTTGTATTTTTTCCATTATCCATACCATTTTTATAGTATGGTGACCAGAATTGAATGCAGTATTCTAGAGGAGGGCGTAAAAGTGCATTAAATTGTGTAGGGATAACTTTTTTTCAATTGTACTCAAAAGTTCTTCCGATGAAGCGGGCTAGGCAAGGTCATGACCCTCCTAGGAATCCGACGTTTCAGGACTGCCAGCTACCACCCCAGGCCAATGCTACGGTGGAACGTTTCCACCACTAGCTCAAGGTGTCTCTCATGGTCTCCGGTCAACCACGAGAGGAATGGTGAACTACGCTACCCCTGGTCCTCCTCGGGATACGTGCCTCACTCAAACAGGACCTCCGCCACTCATTCGCTGAGCTCGTCTACGGGACTACTCTCCGACTGCCAGGCGAACTCCTTTACAGCCCACCCGACTCCCCTTCTTCCAACACTCAAGACTTTGCCAGCAGTCTCAAAGAGTCCATGCGGAGCCTGCAACCAGTGCAACCTCGCACTCATCCCACCAAGACGTTCGTCAGCCAGGACCTCAACGACTGCTCCCACGTCTTCGTCAGGGTAGATGCCGTCAAGCGGCCTCTACAACAACCCTACGAAGGCCCCTTCGAGGTCCTGCGCCGGACCAGGAAGAATATCACCATTGACAAGAATGGTACACCTCCCACGTCATAGCAATCGACCGGGTCAAGCCGGCCTATATCCTCCACTGTGTTACGGCCATACCCGCGACGACTCAAGACGCGCCTGACTTGCCACAGCCTCGCATCAAGAAAGGCATAACGTTCCTCCTTCCTCGTCACTAGGGGGGAAGTGATGTAGCAGTGTCCCCTTAAGAATGCGCGCCGACACACAGAGAACTGCGCCCTTGTAAGGCACACTATTTTATTTTATATACATAAATTTTATTTTCATAACTTCTCATGTATATACACTATACAACACACTCCTGTACATACACGTGCATACATTTATATGTTACCTTCTTTCTACACACACTTTCATTACTCCATCTACACTACCATTCACATCATCACATAAACAACATCACATAATTGTATCTGTTTCTCCATGTTGTATATATATGTCAATGTTTTCCGTAAATAAAGCAAACAAGAGTGGAGTTGGATTATCTCTATCCTCTTCCTCTTACAATGAAGACTTTAGTGGACTCAATACAGCCTGGATACACATCCTGGTTTAGCCTTCCATCTGACAACTGAATGGTTCACACCATTTTGTCAAACCACCTGTCCGAAGGCTTTAAAGGACTGACACTGCCAGGATAACCTCCTGATCTAGTCTTCCATCTGGCAACTGAATTGTTCGCGCCATTTTGCCACTACATATATAGTAAAACTTTTTTCAGAATTTACCACCTATTGGAAAAATAACATTGTTAATATTCTTGAGTGTGTTTGTCCAGAAGTAAAATAATACCAAGATGTCTTCAGTACATGGAAATATACACTTTGTTGATTTGTGTATATACTACCTCATACATGTGGTGTACGGTTGTAACCAATGATTCTATTTGTCTGCACAGTAAACTTAGGTTTCTATGTGAACCTTGCAATATAGTGTTTACCACCTATGAAGAATTTGGAACCAGGAAAATAGAGCGCATAATGACCTTCAAACCAGCATAAACCAGCTCAAGGTAAAGGTATCAGATGTTATTGGCTCATGCAAATTTATGAATACATTAATGAAATATTTTTTATGCTCATTTTTCCTGTGTTTTTTATTGTTGAATTTTTAAATCCTTCCTGATAAATTTGTTTTTGGGTACATAACCTTAATATAAAGTATTATTTGGAATGTATTTATTTTTTCATATATATTATTGGATAGCTCTCTTTTTGTACACAGTACAAAAATGCACCAGAGGAAACCCACCATGCAAGTTTCAGTCTTGGGAAAGAAGGAATCTAGTTGCCTGCTGTGACTGACACATTCTTAAAAGTAGTTAATCATGACTATATTCTAATTAAAGATAAATTTACCCAAAAAAAAGCCATATGGAAAGATAATACATTATATCAAATAATAAGGTACAGTATTAAACCATTATATTTCTTTAAGTTATAGAAAAGAGAGGGTCCCAGCTTAAGAGAGGCATGCCACTTCGAATATTGAATGGTAAGGTAAAAGAATATCTTGTAACAAGCAAAGATAGCTTGTTGGAAGACAGAAGTATAAACTTTTTTACCATCATCCCCTTAGGCGATGTTCCGGAATGAAGCTAAGTGTTAAAAGCTTTCGATAACCTAATCCATAATTGTACGTACATGCATTGTTTTCCATAATTGATGAATAAATTTTGAACCGCTTTGCTTTGTAATGTTCATCAATTAATATTTGCCATGAAAATAAAACACAACTAATGTGTGCCTCAACATTTTCTATTTGTAACTTTGAGCTACAGTTTCAGATGAACTTTACTCCCGTGCAATGTAATTCCAAATGGTAGAATATGCTGCGCACATATAAAAAAAAAGAAATGTGGACAACAAAACACTACGGGCGCTACAACATTGTCAAAACCTTACTTTAATGAAATTCATGCATTGATCCATGATAGCCATGCTGTTAACCCAGCCACCATATATGATAGCGGAGCACGTGAGGTACTTAAAATACTATCCCTACTGCAGATTTCCGCTCATATTTTTTGTGTAAAACTCCTACACAACAAAATCTTGCAGCAAACATGTCAATTACTGTATTTCCACTTACTTTTTGATTGCCTACAATACTCCCCTCTCTGCCTTGCTTATTTTTGTTACCTACTTCAATATGCTGAATTTCATCCCCCTTCCCACAGAGGTTCTGACTGCATCCTCAGCGAGGTTTTCTTTTAGTGCCGAGACCTGCTGTGACCTCTGGGCTCTAAAGCAAGGTTCCCAAACAGAAAGAGTTTCAACCTTACCCCTGTTCGATACCACAACTGAAGATGGCAATGAGGGACGACCCGGTGTCAGAAAGCAGCATCAGATGGTTCAATCCGGCTTACAACTCCCTCCCACAACATGCAAATGAGAGCCTTGATGCCATGCAATGTTGTGACTTTCATAGAACACAAAAAGTGTGTGAAAGAAAAGGAGAAAAAAAATGGATGCATTCAGAGAAAAAAAGCTTACCAGCTCAGGAATAGCTGGTGGAAGAAATAAAAAGATTCAATGATACATATGAGAGGAAAAGGTTCTCAAGAGGCGGAGGGAAAGCAGCTGCAGTGAATGAAGCCTCGACTCTACACTTCTTTCTATTTGTACAGGTGTTCATACTGCACCTCTCATACACATTTTCATTACGCTCCCCTTCCCATCTTATCACTTTACATATCCCTCACAAATAATTAACTTCCAGTCTTGATTGTTGCGCCCTATTCCATGTTTTTGCTCCGTACGTCAATGTTGGCAGGAGAATACTATTCGTTAATTGTCTTTTTACTTCCATTTTTTTATATTTTCATGTATAACTGATAATGTTTAACATCATTATTATTATTTTTCATATTCATGTTGTGAATATTATTTTGATTATTTTATCATTCGGAATATACTTCTTTTATTTGTAGATAATCATACAGGTGTGAAGAATATCCTTTTCTTTTGTAATAAGGCACTTATTAAAGGCAAGAATAAAAATTATGATGTTTAAATTATAGACTTCATCAATCATTATCAGGAATATAATGAAAGAGCCAATATATACACTTTTCTAATGTTACACACATATTTATATTTTGTACTTCAAAGCAGTCTAACTTTGTCTCTAGTCACTCGATAGTCTTGTTAAGTTTAGTTCTGCATCAAGTTTGTTCCAGGCTTCTATGCTTTTATATGGGAAGCTGTATTTTTTAATGTCTCTTTTGCATGTAGTCCTTTTCAGTTTCTTCTCGTGTCCTCTTGTAATTATGTCGATCGACAAAAACAGATCATCTCTATAAATTTTTCCAGTCCTTTTGAGGCTCTATACACTGCTATAAATTCTCCCCTTTACCTTCTTTTCTCAAGAGTTGGTAGTTTCAGTCTAGAAAGTCTTTCTTCATACGGTAAATTTCTCAGGCTTGGAGCCCTTTTTGTAGCTGCTCTTTGTATTCTCTCAAACTTCTTTATATCCTTTTTTTATGTGGTGACCAAATCACTGTCGCATTTTCTAACTTTGATAACATCATTTGATCAATTTGTTAATCATCTTTTCATTCAGATATTAGGCGGTGGCCTAGTTGGGGGAGGCGGTGGCCTAGTGGGTATCGGTCGGGCATACCAGCTCAGGGTCCCGCGTTCGAGCCCCGACACATGCTGGCCACTTTGCAACTAAGATCAGCCACATGCTGCCATAACACTATCCTCGACGAGACTGCAATGCTATATGCGAGAGGAGCTTCCACTGGCAGCATGAGCCTCTCAATAAGAAACGAGGCGTCACTTAAAAAATCTAACCCGCGCTACTAACGGGCGGAGGCCAACCATCTAAGGCCTCCATGAAGCCTACCGGCGCCACTGGTAAAAGATAAAAAAAAGAAAAAAAATGTGTATCTCCTGTGA
>JAPQNM010000045.1:25930846-25933346 GCA_029783475.1 Metacarcinus magister
GCTACGTGGGGTTAGAGTTAGGTTACATTAGCCCTGCAGGGATAAGTTTGGTTAGGTTAGCTACGTGGGGTTAGAGTTAGGTTACATTAGCCCTGCAAGGATTGGTTTGGTTAGGTTTGCCACGGAAGGTTAATTAAGTTACATTAGCGCAGGGATAAGTTTGGTTTCGTATATTTCAAAATGGTAACTGTTATGCCGTTAGCATTGTAAAAGCATTATATCCTACCCAGAAATAAATAGTCAGTGTTTCAAAATTAGTAGGCTAAACTTATCTCAATAATTCCTCAATGTTGTTATTTCTTCCCATGCCTCTTTCTTTTTATTAATGATGAGGTAGTCGTGACTCTTGTTAAACAATACAACTTTCCTCTCTTCTATAAACCTTAATATAGAAAATCTCGCTCATTAGCAGTGATGTATTTCGTTCGAAATCTTTTCTTTGTTTCCAATTTTCTTTAGTTTTTTAGTAGGTAGGTAGGTAGGTAGATAAGTGACGAATGTACGACATATGCAACACAATTTATCTTTCCCGCCCAAATTATGTAAATAAATATTGTCGCGGCACACCAACTGTTCATCGACACCCGTATATTCTTGGAGTAGGAGTACCAACCGCTTCCTTTCCCTAAACCAGATCTTATCATAACGAGTTTGAAATTAAGGTATGTTTACCCTTTCCATAGTGCGAAAAGTAGTACCTATAATTTGGGAAACCTATATTTGACTTAACATATGGCCGTAAGATCTAATTTCCAATCTATGGAACACCATCTCTCCTCCACTAAACCTCCTCTTCTCTTCCTAACTGAAACACAGTTGTTTACTGACTGCAGCCCCTTCTCTGTTCCCTCCTACTTTCTCTATCCTCATTTTCAATCCAAAGCTGGCTGTTGCGCATTAATGCATAACGACTTTACTTGCTCTCGTGCCCACCATCTTGAATCTTCAGAATTTTCTACCATCTGGCTAAGACTTCAATGTCACTCTCTAACTAAATTCATCTGTGTTGTATATCTCTCACCTAATTCCTCTGACTATGTAACATTCTTTGACTATTTGACTTTCAAAGTGGAATACATACTATCTCACTTTCCTTATGCTTAGATCTCCATTTTAGGGGATTTCAATGTTCACCACCAGCTTTGGCTTTCATCTTCTTTCACTGACCAACCTGGTGAACAAACCTTCAACTTTGCTGTCCTTCATGACCTGAAGCAGCTGGTGCAGTTCCCTACCCATATCCCTGACCGCCTTAGAGACACGCCCAACATTCTTGATCTTTTTCTAACTTCCAACCCTTCAGCTTACTCTGTTAAACTTTCCTCTCCTTTGGGATCCTCCGATCACAATTTTATTTCCGTTACATGTTCTATCACTCCAGTGCAGCCTCAGGACCCGCCTAAGCGGAGGTGCTTTTGGCATTTCAACTCTGTTAAATGGGAGGACTGGGCAGTACTATTCTGATTTTCCTTGGGATGATTATTGCTTTTTATGTCACAGATACTTCTTGTTGTGCCTAGCGCATAACAGAGGTGATTATCTCTGGCATTGAACCATAAATTCCTCATACTTTCTCTAATACAAAAGTTGAAAAGCCCTAGTTTAACTCTGCTTGTTTTCGTGCTGTCAAAGACAGAGGCAGCTCACAAACGGTACCGTGGCCATCGATCTGTTGAAACTCATGCCCTATATATTTCTGCCCGTAAGCATGCCAAATCTATTCTCCTACTTACTACAAACTCTTTCATCAATAGAAAATGTCAAAATCTTTCCAATTCTAACTCTTCTCGTGATTTCTGGCATCTAGCCAATAATATCTCGAACAATTTTACTTCTTCATCTTTCCTTCCTTTACTTCAACCAGATAGCTCCACAGCTGTCTCTTCTTTCTCTAAAGCTGAACTCTTCGCTCAGATCTATGCTACCAACTCAACTTTGGATGATACTGGGCATATTCCTCCTACTCCTCCACCCTCTGACTACTTCATCCCAAAAATTTTAATTCTTCACTATGACGTTTTCCATGCCCTCTCTGGCCTTGATTCTCGGAAAGCTTACGTTCCGGATGGAGTCACTCCTGTTGTTCTCAAAAACTGTGTTTCCGAACTCGCTCCCTGCCTGGTCAAACTCTTTCGTCTGTAGCAATTGAGTCTGTCCTTAACAAGAAGATAATGAGGCATCTATCAGCTCACAACCTTCTCTCTGATTGCCGTTATGGTTTCGGTAAAGACCGATCTACTGGTGATATTCTTGCTTTCCTAACTGAATCTTGGTCATCCTCTTTTAGGGACTTCGGTGAAACCTTTGCTGTCGGCCTTGACATATCGAAAGCCTTCGATAGAGTCTAACATAAATCTTTAATTTCTAAACTACCCTCCTACGGATTATATCCTTCTCTCTCTCTGTACCTTCATCTCCAGTTTCCTTCCCGACCATTCTATTGCTGCTGTAGTGGACGGTCACTGTTCTTCTCCTATAACTATCAACAGTGGTGTTCCTC
>JAPQNM010000045.1:25945846-25947215 GCA_029783475.1 Metacarcinus magister
TTAATTATCTATATCTACTACTAGTGGGCCGATATTATTTCTTACGGTTTTTTTTTGTTTCGGGTATTACTATAGAACAGTTTTGGGATTTTTCTTTGCTTCGTAATATCCTTACTTCATACTCGGGGAATTTGTTTCCTTATCTCTTTTACACACGTTCTTTTAAGATCGAAGTAACTGTTGAAATATGAGTGTTAACTGTGATAATTTAAATTTTTTGTAATCCTTTCTCTTTTCTGCTATAATTTTTTGTAAGCTGTCAAACTATTAAACTTGGTTGACATATATTAATTCTTCTGGCTTATGGGAATGTTTCCGTTACTATCGATTTGAGATTTGCTGTGAACGTCTACAAGTTTCGTCTATGCAAGATATTATTTAAGCATTCATTCCAGTTTACTTGATTTTTTTTCCTTTTTATGTTCGCAAAAATCACCTTCTATATGTTAGGTACCAATAACATATTTTTGTTGTTTATAGATTTGAAGGTTTTATTCGGTTCTAACGATTTGGATCGATGTTCCCCAGAGGTTCGCCTACTTCACAACTGTGAATAATATCGCTGTCATTCGTGAATATTTGATCTTCTAGATATTATTTCGCTCGAGTAGGTGTCTGAACTATTTGGTAAGAATGGCCTCCTCTATTAGTTTCTATTAATCTGGTTCCTTCTCGGATCCGGCCGTTAAAGTTGACCAGTTTACTGAGGGTTTGTTAAAATCTCCGCAAATTTCTGCATTTTTATTCTTTATGCAGTTTTAATTTTCATCAGAATTTTATCTTTTCTCGCTTAATTTCGGAGGGGGTCTGTATACCGCCAAGGATATATTTTTTATTTTTTTCCGTAATTTCAACATGGATGGGAGTGTCATTTCATCCACATTTATGTAATTGATCTTTAACGACCTTCATAACATTTTTTGCATATAATAAACACCTCCTTTTTATGTGTAATGCATCAAGAATACATTTATACTTTATGACACTTCCGCATTTGATTTTTGTCGCGTGTGTTTTATCCGTTATTCCGTTAACACAATAGTTCTTGGGTTTTCGACGGTCGCTGTATTTCAACTGATTTAGTTTCGGAATATACTCCTTACGTTAGCGTAAAGATGCTTATTTTCTCAGACGCCTTGGCTATACTTAGTGTTTTTCGATGCCTCTTTTGAAAATTTACCGGGCATCATACCTCAAACTTCTTGGCTGCTTGTCTCTGTGACTTTTTCTGTCCACAGGACGGGCCTAAACTCTACCTGGCCATCTGTATATAGAGAGAGGGAGAGAGAGGGGAGAGAGAGGGAGAGAGAGTATGAGAAGATAGAGATAGAGAGATAGAGAGAGAGAGGGGGAGTTGGTGAAGGGAGGA
>JAPQNM010000045.1:25949815-25957315 GCA_029783475.1 Metacarcinus magister
AAATATCAGGAAAATGTGAGTACAACAGCAAATCTGAAAAGCTAGGAACACAATATAGCTCTAGGCCGGGACATGTCTAAGGAACATGCGATTAATGACACAGCAGCAACGTAAGCAGTTGCCACCAGCCACTCACTTGTTACCTATCACCCGCCTCCCACCTAGGCAACCATGCTCAATCGTGCGCCACTCTTCCTCAGTGGCCCATCTCTCTTTGTCTTTGTTTCTTCCAGGGCCGAATTAAGGACTGTGGGGTCTAATGGGCAGGCTTTATGTGTGGTGGTCTCCTCCAAGTTGAAACGTTAGTGAAAAACTGCCTACGTTAGCAAATATTAACTCAAAAGTATTTGAGAGCAAGTGCATATCATAGTTGCGTTCTGTGTGTGTACTCCTCTAGCATGTTTATTCTGTAAAAATTCGGCAAATCTATGAAATCTTGCGTTCCTAGCTAGTTATGAAACTTTAAAGTACAGCTTATGGTGAGAAATTTGTGTGAAACGTTCAGAGTTCCTGCGATGGGGCCACCAATCATGTGGAGTCCTTGGGTAGCTGCCCATGCCTGGCTTCTGTAGTATTCATTACGCCTGATTATTTTAATTGTGATACTGAGGACTCTTTTACCCATTTATTGCTGACATCGTCGAGTGAAAATGAAAACCCCAGGGTAAAGAAGATGGTGAGAAATTTTGAGAAATTAAAGAAGAGTGTGACGAAGGAGAGAATGAGCAGGGCCCTGGCTTACAAAAGCCACACCACCAAGAAGAATGTTCATGCCGTGTCGCGAATTTTGCTTCTACCAGAGGGTTTTCAGTGACATTGAGTGTTATTCGCGCTTAAGTAGATAATAACATGTGTGATGTTGAAGATCATCAAATCGACTATTCCTACCGAAGTTTCAAAATAAGTATTGCAGTCAATTAGTGATTAGATCCAATTAATGATAATCATTATTAATCCTTGATTAATTCCTAATTATAAGACCTATTTTTTCTTACAATTTTTACTACATTAAAAATGGACTACCAATCAATCATTGATTTGGTCCAACCATCTATTAGTCACTTAATGATTTATTGTAAATTGATTGCTTGGCACGTCAAGGGCTGAGACTGGAAAATCGTATGATTGGATCTCTAGATGATAATGTTCAAGTATTGACAAAGTTTGAATACGATTTTTGACAAATATGATTGTGGTGCTTAGATAGGTCAGGTATGGAACAATTAATTTCTGCAGGTTTGCATAACCAGCTCCAGTTAACAGTTATTAAAGGAATTTAAGGTCCAAATACAAATTCCTTCCTAGGATATTAGATACATTATATGTTTAAATTAGTTAACTTATAGAAGCAAACAAACACTCAATAAATCATGAAGTTTTCAGTATCAATCAGTATAACATTTGTTTGGTGCTAACATTTTAAAAATTCAATTAAGCTCTTATATTATAGTTTCCACTAATTCTCAGTTTCGTTTTTACCAAATTCATCAAATTTCAAGATGTTATAAGCTATGTCCAATTTGCAAAGCGTTCTGTTGTAGCATCATAGTTTAGTCACAACATTTTTTTTATATAGTTAGTATGTTTACTAGTTTCCTATACTTTACAAACACTGAAATACTCCTAACCACATGCGGTGCATCCACAAAATGTCGTCAAAGATGTATTTTCAGCATATCTAGTTACACGTTTAAAACAAATTGGCAGCAAACATTGTTTCATAATGGTCTGAATGTGGGGCAAAAGAAAAAAAACAATGATTGATTGATTTATTGAGTTTTGGGTGCCGCAACAACGAGGTCATATTGGGCCATAAAAAGCAATGAGTATTTCCATACCAAACAGTGCAACCAAGTCATATGAAACGAGTGTTACTAACATGATCCAGATATTAATGATTCATTAATGTTAACTGCTTGTTCATTATTGCGTTGCCAGTTCTTATTTGAGGAAATGGATGGACATCTTCCTGAGTTGTACCCATTTTCCTACTGTTAGAGCTTGTTTATCCTTCCATTACATTCCACCCACTATTGTACAATATCACTACCTCAAATCTATGTACCATTCTGTGTTTGTTTGTTTGTTTTTTTGTATATATTATTCACTGCCAGGGAGTATTCTATAAATGACAAGTAATTATATGCTTGTCTGAAGCACTGGACATTTGCAAATTCTCAAGCATTCCTGTTCTTTCCTGATTTACAAGGCAGTAAGTGTGTGTATATATATAGGTTAATAAGCAGTATGATTAGTAATAGCTCTGATATAATTACATGATACTAGAATTATTGCTTTCAGTTAATGTCATGTATTCTTAATTATCATGCCCGGTCTACTTTCTTTAAGAAAATGAACATGTGACTGAAGAGACATCAGGTACTTCACAATAGTATTTATACATTGTGTTTCATTTACCCATCATGCATTAATATGTACATACATACAAAAATAAGTATTTACATTTAAGATTATATATGAATGAATACATATGTAAAAGGGTAGGTCTTGTTATATGTGGGTGTGCATCCCTGGAGATGGGCACATACATTAAATTGTAAAAAAAAAAAAGGTTTTTCACAGCCTACACTGCTCTGCTTCAAAGACCATCAATCTCCTCTTGATGATTAAACCATTTATGATCATTTAGAAAATAACAATATTACTAGTAAGAATAATACGACCTAACTTAAATGTGGTATATTAAAGATTATGTTGTTAATGACCTCTGTGATCTTTGATAAGGTAGTTTGCTTCATATGGCGAAAGGAGTTTCATATTGCAATGGTGACCAATGATGTCATGAGATGTGATGGTTATTGATGATGACTATTGCACATGAGCAGTATTAGTTTGCATGCACATTACTCAAGACTTTTGTTTTTGCTAAATTTGGCTTTAATGTTGTAAAATAATGCATAACATAGTCCAACAACCTAACAAGCAATACCTGCATTGCAAAAGACCTGCCTATGTGTACACCTTTCAGTACTACACACTATTTTTCAATGTGAAAAGTGTGTACGGATGTTTACCACAAGACATGTATGCATACTCACCAATGTTTCATTTGAGTGTGTGAGTTAATGCATCAGATATCAGAGATCATATGGCGCTATGGTAAGCAAAAAAGCAACGGCAGAACAAAAATATAATGGCATGGCAATTCAAGGGGAAGAAATGAACGGAACATTTAGTTATAGCGAAATTGTCAAATTATATGGAGGATGTGGGTTTGTCGCACGAAGGAAATTATATTATTAAGGAGAAATTTGGCGATTCTGTAGGAATATGATTAATGCAGGAGGATCGAGATAAAGGAATTAAGTTAGGATATGCTACATGGGCAATAATATAACAAGGACAAAAAGGAAGAATGTGGTATACGGAGAGGGGAGTATTAAAGTAATACAAAAGGTCTGTATGTCATAAAATAGAAGTGAGTGAGGTTAGTGTAACTGCAATCTCCCACCGTCTATTCTTGTGATATGGGTTTGACCAAGGAGAGAAGGAAGGTTTAACTGCACCAGGTTTATTACTTGCGAGGTTAGACCAGAAGGATTCCAACGGCTTTAGGGGCAAAGAGGCGCAACTGCCACTCTTGAATTTCACAGGTAAATAGCATAAAGGGAGTGTAGGAAGAAGAAAGATTTTTAGGATTCTGTAAAAACTACAAAGGATGAATGGATAAAGAGAATAACGTATTAGGACACTGGAAACGCATGGTAATTGCAACTGGAAATGTCGGGAAGGGAAAAGAATGATAAAACCAGAGCCATAGTAGGACTTAGAGCCATCAGTAATAACAGGACTGCAATTGGAATGAATAAAAAAGTGTTCAAGGAAAAAGGTTCGTCAAATTTAAGTTGAACTTGTAAGAATTAGAATGGATATAAAAAAAATATATTGAATGGTAAGGTCATAGCGGAAAAAATATGGATATGAAAAGGAAGGACATTTTCATTAGGAAATAGAGACTGGAAGACGAGGATGTGACAGGGCCGAATTAATATATACGCCAAGTACGCCATGGCGTAGGGCCCCAAGCACTGCGGGGCAAAAAAAAAAAAAAAAAAAAAATATTTACCCTATGCAGTATTTTTCTTTCTGAATAGAATACTAGACTTAAGATGTAGCTTTGGTCTCTCAATAGGCATTAAAATGTACCAAAAAGTTCATATATATAAAAAATTTTACGGGGGGCTTACAGCGACTCCCCAGACAGACCCCCTAAGCTGCACTGGCCAAGGGAAAACAAAAATACGTTATAAAAAAATACCGACTGTCGTCAGACCCTGCAAAAAAGACAGTAGGAGAAAAGAAGCAAAGGGTGGAGATCCAGTTAACATTAGATATGTCTTGACACTCTTTTGAAAGAGTTTAAGTCATAAACAGGTGGAAAAACAGACAAAGGAGGAGAGTTCCAGAGTTTACCAGTGTAAGGGATGAAAGAGTGAAGATACTGGTTAACTCTTGCATTAGAAAGATGGACAGAATACGGATGAGAAGAAGTAAAAAGTCTTGTGCAGCGAGGCCGCGGGAGTGATGGAGGCATTCAGTTAGCAAGTTCAGAGGAGCAGTCAGCATGAAAATAGCGGTAGAAAATAGAAAAAGATGCAATATTGAGTCGGTGACTTAAAAAAAAATCAAGACAGTCAGTTAGAGAAGGAGAGTTGATGTGACTAAATGTTTTAGATTCCACCCTGTTTAATAAGGCTGTGTGAGTTGAACCCCCCAAGACATGAGAACCATACTCCATACATGGACGGATAAGGCCCCTGTACAGAGCAAACAGCTGGGAGGGAGAGAAAAATGGACGCAAGCGCCATAGGACAGCTTGGCAGCTGATTAAGCACGAGTAGAGATATGAAATTGCAAGTTTAGATTTTCAGTAAAGGATAGACTGAGTGTGGAGGCGAAAGGAAGTTCAGTGTCATTGAAGAAGAGGGAATAGTTATCTTGAAGGTTATGTCGTGTGGATGGTTGTAGAAATTGGGTTTTTGAGGCATTGAACAGAACCAGGCGTCCTATAGCATCTTGCCTTATATCATTTGATTCTTGTTGGGTTGGGCGTCTGTTGTACGACGTTGAAAAATGCAAGGTGGTGTCATCAGCATAAGATTGAGTTAGATTTAGGTGATCATTGATGAATAATACAAAAGATGGTGGGTGATGGGACAGAACCCTGAGGAACACGCCTATTGATAGTTTAGAGGAAGAACAGTGACCGTCCACTACAGCAGCAATATAATAGTCAGAAAGGAAACTGGAGATGAAGGTACAGAGAGAAGGATAGAATGTGTAGAACGGAGGTTTAGAAATGAAAGATTTATGCCAGACTCTATCGAAGGCTTTTGATATGTCAAGGCCGACAGCAAAAGTTTCACCGAAGTCCATAAAAGGGGATGACCAAGATTCAGATAGAAAAGCAAAAAGATCACCAGTAGAGTGGCCTTCCCGGAACCCATACTGGTAATCAGAGAGAAGGTTGTGAGCTGATAGATGCCTCATTATCTTCTTGTTAAGGACACACTCAAAGGCTTTACAAAGGCAGGAAATCAAAGCTATAGGGCGGTAGTTTCAAGGATTGGAGCGGTCACTCTTTTTAGGGACAGGTTGAATGTGAGCAAACTTCCAGCAAGAAGAATAGGTAGAAGTAGAGAGACAGAAGAAAGAGTTTGACTAGGCACTGAGTGAGCTCAGAAACACTGTTTTTGAAAACAACAAGAGGGACTCCATCTGGATCGTAAGCCTTCCGAGAATCAAAGCCAAAGAGGGCCTGGAAAACGTCATAATGAAGATTTTTTATTTTAGGGATGAAGTAGTCAGGGAGGAGGAGTAGGAGGAATATGCCCAGTATCATCCAAAGTAGAGTTGGTAGCAAATGTTTGAGCGAAGAGTTCAGCTTTAGAGAAAGAAGAGACAACTGTGGAGGCGTCTGGTTGAAGTAAACGAGGGAAATATGCAGAAGTAAAATTGTTGGAGATATTATTGGCTAGATGCCAGAAATCACGAGAAGAGTTAGAATTGGAAAGACTTTGACATTTTCTATTCATGAAAGAATATTAAGTATGTTGGAAAATAGATTTGGCATGATTACAGACATAAATATAAAGGACATAAGTTTCAGCAGATGGTTGCCTACGGTACCGTTTGTGAGCCGCCTCTCTATCTTTGACAGCACGAGAGCAAGGAGAGTTAAACCAGGGCTTTTTAGCTTTAGTATTAGAGAAAGTATGAGGAATTTATAGCTCCATGCCAGAGATAATCACCTCTGTTATGCCCTCGGCACAAAGAGAAGGATCTCTGTCATGGAAGCAATAATCATCCCAAAGAAAATCAGAATAGTACTGCCTTAGGTCCTCCCAATAAGCAGAGTTAAAATGCCAGAAGCACCTCCACTTAGGCGGGTCCTGAGGCTGCACTGGAGCGATGGAACAGGTAACGGAAATAAGATTATGATCGGAGGAGCCCAACGGAGAGGAAAGTTTATTTATGTATATATATATATATATATATATATATATATATATATATATATATATATATATATATATATATATATATAGATATATATATATATATATATTGTCATAATGGGCGATATATTATTTAATTTTGTGCATTAGTCATCTGTGTGGCGCGCGAGCTCCTTATGTCTCCCCCCCCCCGTAGCTGCCTGTCTTTCCCGCCCTTCCACGATAATTTCTTTATTACATTCTTCATTAATTCTTTGGAAGTTGTTTTGAGAGGGTATAAGAAGCTGTGCTTGATGTTCCCTTCCTTGTGGCATGACGAGATTATTGTTTGTATAATATGTCACTTGGCATCTGTCAAGTGGACAGCGGCTCCGACCAGGGGGTTGTGTAACGGTCGCGTGGGCAGGCAGACACGCTTAGAGATTCGAGCTGAGTAGACGTACGGAAAGGGAGTGGAGAGATTTCCTTATTTCATCTGTGTTTTATTTGCTCTCTCCAGTGGCTCGCCTTTCTCTCGAGTTATAAGGTTGTTAGGTATTGTAGGAGGAGGTGCTGAAATGAGAGAGATGGTTAGGGATCTCACTTAACGTAATAATTACATCTGCCTTGTTTTGCAGTAAGATTTGTCTACATTCCTCTCGCACTCCTAATATCCCCATAAGGATATTCTACAAGCTACGGACTTAGTAGACTCCTCGTTTAGTGCCTCCGCGGAATTATTGTCTCGTCTTGTGGTAAGAGAACTAGGAGTTCTGCCTTCCCCCGGTGTGACTTAGGGGAGAGGACTTTTGTATGCTATTGTGAGAGCATTGTGGGTACTGGTAATAGTATTATTATTCGTAGTATGGTACTATTGTAACATGCTACTCTGAAAAGGCAGTTTACCTCAGAGAAGATTATCACTTGTGTGTTAGAGTTCAGTGAGAGTATATTCTTTTCTCCCCCCTCTCCACAATTTAAGTTGGGACGTGGTTAGGTCGTTTGGGGAGACTAAGAGCTCTCATTGAATTCAGGGAGTTTT
>JAPQNM010000046.1:0-7500 GCA_029783475.1 Metacarcinus magister
CTACACTACACTCCATTCCAGTTGCACAAAGTCCCATGCCACACTTTTCATTGTTCTCACCCTCCCATTTTGTCCAGCTACAAGCTCCTCTCAACTCTATTCCCACAGTACGCACTCTTGACTGCTGTGTCCTAATCTGGTGTAGGGGTGACATGATTTTGGTGAAGTGATATATTAATGCCATTGGAATACAGCAGTAATATGTCATTTCACCAAGATAGTCACCCATAAATCAGATTAAATACCTATGAAAAATAATGTAATATAATTTCCATTGTCTTTAGCTGCAAAAATCAGTCTCCTTACATTTTCCAGAGTGATTGCAGCCGAGATGGAGGACAAACGGAATGAACAACACTTGCATGCAGTAAATAGACCGGCTGATTCTACCGAGTGATGGAATACCACACCCATGGGGACTTGCTGTTGAAACCTTCATTGGCAAGGACATGGAAGTGAAAGAGGCAACAACAATCCTGGAAATGAAGAGGATGTATCCCACAGTATCCAGGAGTTAATACCAGCACATCCCAGTACCAGGAGCAGCTCAGTCCTATCCCTGGCAAGCCGAACTAATGTGTTTTCCATGAGGTCTGCGGAGATGAAGAAAATGCTGCCACTCTTGAGAAGGTCTACATATGGGTGTGGTGGGAGCCCTTCCCTGCACAGACTCAGTCAATCCATTGTAGTAAATGTTTGTTATATTAAATAATAAAAGAATTTTGACATTACAATTTATTAATATCCAAAAAATCTCATGAAAAGAAATATAAATGGAAGGAAAAAACTAACAATGAATCCCTAAAATAAGAAATAAAGTAAATAGCCCCAGGCGTTGAGAATATATGGTTAAGTTTAAGGACCAACTTGCCTTTAGCTCCGCTGTTCAGGAAAATTTTGTTTTTTTAAGTAAAATTTAAGAAAAATATTGAATAAAGTCTGCGAAACTTTCGAGACTATATATTTTTACACTTCAAATCTTACACTTTAGACATGACCTCTAGAAAACTTGGATATCAACTTTACGGCACATACTAGATGAACATGAAAAATTAATATAATATTATTGTCGCGAAACTTATACTTTGGTCACACATACTAACTTATATGAACATGCATATCAATTTTTTACACGGCAGCAAGATGCACAAACATTACTTAATATCTAAACTATAATTTATTAAAGATCTACCAATTATAACTGAGTATTCAATAGGAAACGTCCACCAGCTTGCTTTATGGATGGTTCGGCAGCAACTTTTAACTCCTTACAGCGTTCCAGAGACCTTGGGTTCACACTCTGTGAGAAAATAAGGAGAATGAAAGGAAATACATGATAGATAGACGAGATTACAAAACAGTTATAGTTACTGTGAATGAAAGGAAATGCATTCTGAACAGATATAGTTACAGTTAATAAAATAAAGCAAATAGCATTTTGGGATTAATTAAGATGAGTTTCACTTGCATAGATGAAGATATGTTCTTATGACTGTATACGGCCTTGATTAGGCCCCACTTAGAGTATGCTACCTGTGTTAGGCTGTGTATGCTCACCTCACAAGTTGGGTGAAAGAAAATTAATTGAGGAAGTACAGAGAAGAGCTACAAAATTAATACCATCCATTAGTGAACAGCCATATAATTATCGTTTGAGACATCTGGGTCTACCAACACTGGAGTTTAGAAGACATAGACACAGGGCTGATATGGTGCAGGTGAATAAATTGTTGTCAGGACTTGAGGATTGAGATACGTCAACCTTCTTTACTCCAAGTTCAACTGATCTTCGTGACCACAGCAAGAAACTATTCAAGTGTACAAACCGGTTTGAACTACAGAGTAATAGCTTTTCTCAGCGTGTCATTGACAAGTGGAACCAACTATCTGAACAAGTAGTGTCACCTCCTTCCATAAATGCATTTAAATCTAGGTTTAACGTATACACACAAAAAGACCTCAGTAAATTCTGTCCCCCTTGGTACTAAAAAAAAGCTCTCAGACAAAGCCAGTTAAAACAACCAATGAAATTATAATAAAGAGAGGATTAAACATAAGCAAATTGCTTTCGTATAATCCGTATTCAACGGAAAAAGGCGGAGGTTGACATTTATAGAAGTAAACAATGATATCAATTGCATGATTGACATTGTCCTGATGCTAATTGATGCCACATTCGGAATTGAAATGGATATCTTTGAATTCCTTGAAATTTGCCGAGCACATGGGACTCCTCGGGTGATGGTAGTATTAAGTCACTTGGATATACTGAAAGACAACAAATCACTTAAAATAAGAAAGAAAGCTTTGAAGCACAGATTTTAAGTTGAACTCTATCTAGGGGCAAAGCTTTTCTATCTTTCGGGACTAATTCACAAAGAATATCTATAAATTAAAATCAAGAATCTTGGTCGATTCATAGCTGTAATGAAATTCCGTCCACTCACCCTTTTGTAATTGTTGACTGATATGAAGACATCACAAATCCTAAACCTTGAGGACAAATGACACAAATCCCAAATGTGACCGTAATGTTGTGTTGTATGGATCAGTGCGAGGCTTCCCCTTCCACCAGTCACAACCAGTTCACATCCCAGGTTGTGGAGACTACAAGATTAAGGATATTAACTTTTTACCTGACCCCTGTCCACTCCCGGAACACTTGAAGAGGTCATTGAATGCTAAGGAGAGGGTCACCTCTGCACCATTATCTGGTGTGGATGTTCAAACAAGCATCAGCAGATTTTTACAAAAGTCAGAGTACTGTATCATTTTTATAAAAGTTCATATACACGGATGCAAAAGAGGAAGAGTTCAATTGTAATGAAGAGGAAGACAGTGAGATTGGAGGCTTATTTTACAAAGTATTACATTCAAAACCCAGCAAACATTCATCCCAGACCAACATGGATGAAGTTGATATTAGCTGCTACATCTTTCCAGTTCTCCGAGATTGGAGCAATGATAAGGTCTACAACTCCATGAAAGACTGTTTTGTGACTGGAGAATGGAAGGAAAGTGAAAATGCTCAAACTCTTCTTAAGATGGATGATGCCGATGATCTTTATGGAGACTTTGAAGACCTTGAATCAGGAAAAAAGTTCACAGCAGATTCAACTGAAGTAAAAAATAATGAAGTGGATGAGAGTACGGTCCCACAATGTGATAATTATAAGAAGAAAAAAACTGCAAAAGAAAAACTCATTGAAAAGAAGAGACGATTAAAGGAAATGTTTGATGCAGAATATGATGAGAAGGATGATGGGGATCTTTTGACTCACTCAAAGCAGAATGAGTCAGCTCAGTTGAATCGTGCTGAGTTTGAAGGACTAGATGATAGAACAAGAATACAGTATGAAGGGTACCGGCCGGGAATGTATGTGCGCACGGAGTTTGATAACTTTCCATGCGAGTTCATCACCAACTTCAATGCCAGCAACCCAGTCATTGTGGGAGGACTCCTGGAAAATGAAAACAATACGGGATTTATCAGAATACAAATCAAGCTACATCGTTGGTATCCAAAGATCCTCAAGATTATAGATTCCCTAATTCTTTCACTTCTACTTATCCAATATAATGAACGTTGTATGCATTTATTGACCTTATTCATTACCATATAATAAAGCAGTGCATGAACACTATATGATCTGCCAATGTGGGAGTAATGTGAATGTTAATATAATAGTTGTAATAATTAATAGGAAAGGGACGAAGGAGTAGTGGTTAGGTAATGTCCACTTGTATATCAAAATGGTTTCAGACAATATTAAACAAATTCATGGATAGGGATGGAAGGTAATAAGTAAAAATGATGCAAATATAATTCAAGTATGTACCTATAAGTTGACTACAGTAATTTATAAACTAGTATGTACGTAGATGAAATAATGATGTAATGACCAAATACTCCTTGAGCTATGACGTAATTATCCCTTCATTTAGGTGTGATAATGTATGGATGCATGTTAAAAGGTGTCACCATGTTGCAGAATTGAATTACTATCACCCGCCAGTCTGTATCTCCTCACTGTATTTGGATACTAAGTGACTCAATAAACCTCACAACGGATCCCCACCCTTTCTATACTTCACTCATATGCTCTTTCACGTTTCTGAGACGGAAATATTTCTTTTATTATTTGGGCCCGGATTATATCAACCAAAATTTACTTCAAAAATATTTGATGCCATTTTACGGCCCAATTATTAGTCCTAGAGCAAATATGCATAGAGACAAATTTGTAATATTTGACAAGGGCTATCAGATGACACAATAATATTGTCAATATCTTTAATAACTTTGAGACGATGAGGAAGAAATTAATGTTTTTTGAAAAAGTATACAAGTGACATTTTTTCGGTTGTTTACATTCCATTGTCATTATACATTAGCTCAAAAGAACAGGCGTTTTCTGTTATCTCTTAATTACTCTATAAAGTTTTTACGTAAGCCTCATACTTTGGAGTTATTTAATGAAAAGTACTGCTGCTGTCCGTCCCAGGCAGAGTTTGTTGACTTATACGAAAAGAGACTTGGGCTCCGTTATGTTGAGGGAGAAAATTGTTTCAATATACAAACTAATGATTATAGATGTGTTTATGTCAATATTGGTCATCATTCTAAATTCAAGGAAGGTCCCTAAGGTGCTGTGTAATGAAAGGAATTATCATCTCCGTCCAAGGACAACTGGCGGCTATAGTACATTAACTGCAAGAAGCACATAATTGAAACTTTAGGCACTGTATACTACAACTAGGTAAACACACACACACACACACACACACACACTTCAACATAACAGATAAGAGTCTTTAACTTAAAAAGGATGATTAGTGCTATTTTTTAATATTGCTTTATTTTAAAGAAAATATATTATGATATATGGTGAAAGGATATAGGTACAGGGACAAAAATATACATCAACTGCTTAACTAATCCATATCCCGCCTTGCTTCCTTCCCACTCATCCCAGCCACACACCACACAAGGCAGCCGTGTCTTCCCACTCATCCCAGCCACACACCACACAAGGCAGCCGTGAACCTCACTACACTCTCTACACAAACATTAATATTTTTGACAGTGCATACAAACAATGATGAGACATATATGCTCATTCAAAATATTTCTGATTTTATCCAATATTTGGAGTACATCAACGCGTACAAAGCTCCATCTTCAATACACTCTAATTCACGTGAACACTTCCAAAACTGTTTCTTTATGTCACTTCAGACACTAAAACATCCCATTTCTGCTACAAGAAAACTGTCTGTCAACTCTTGAGGAATGAGGCCAAGGTCGAATCTGTGTTTGATTTCGTTGTGGTTATTTTATCGTCAGTAGCTGCTGCAAGATTGTTCGTCCGAGCCATCCGGACAGTCTCGGCGGCCGTCACAAAACTTGGTAGCGGGGATGAAGCTTCCCTCAAGACACCGCCATGACCACGAGCTTGTATCTTAAAGAGAACATGTGGAGGAAAAGAATGAAGAGGACGAGGAGGAGAGGGACTGAAGGGGAGGAAACAAGAAAGAATAAAATGAAAAGAAACACTGTTGTTTGGTGAAAAAGCTGTCACTTCCTGTTTGAAATTGAACGTGGAAGAAAAACTAGAATGATTAACTTCACTTACGTTGCAAAAAAAAGTCATTTGAAACACTAGCACTAATTATTTTTTCATGTGGAAATTTGCACATATGTTTAGTTCTTTCATATCATATAAGGAAAAAAACTTGACTACAATTATTTTCATCGTCTTTCTATTCCTGCTGGATTATACTACGCCAGGTTAAGATAATAATAAAATAAAATTACCCTCACTGGTTATAGGAAATAATTATGTGCATCATTTTTCTTATAAGTGAAATGTTTTACACATGATTGTTAGAGAAGCTTCATCGAGAGAGAGAGAGAGAGAGAGAGAGAGAGAGAGAGAGAGAGAGAGAGAGAGAGAGAGAGAGAGAGAGAGAGAGAGAGAGAGAGACGCATCTGGACAGTTGGTTTCATCTGAGTAGTCTGAACATTGATGCACTTGGTCACAACGCCCAGATTCAGGGATACATAAGAGATTCCGGCACTGCCATTCCCTGCGCTGACACCCTGGGAAAAGGGACGACCAAAACTATAGGAGTATTCACCATGGTCTGGAGGATCACGCGTTGGACTCGTGTTCATCAGCTATTACCCTCCCCGAAAGAGGTCAGAGCTCATAGAGATGGATCTATGGGTAAGGCTGAGACCTTGCACACACACACATACACACACACACACACACACACACACACACACACACACACCATCATCCTCTTGCTCAAGGGTGACAGTAACCATGACCTGGCAGTGAAGAATCTTTTAGCGACTCGAGCAGGGTTCAAACTTAGGCCTTGCTGGATGAGAGGCAGGCTGGTTATCAGTGTGTGTGTGTGTGTGTGTGTGTGTGTGTGTGTGTTTTATAAATCGTTGCAGTATATAGTTTTACGTGAGCTCCATAATGCTGGACAAGGGAAATACAGTAAATCGGCACAACTTCTGCTCAAACGATATTGATATAAATATGAAGTGGTACATACTATACAAAGTGTACTCAACACATCTGTGAAGGTTTCAGGCGGTGCTCACCATTATTTACCTTGCAAAGCGTCTTTGAAGTTAGGTCCCTCGAAAAATGTTCTAAGTCCACACGACTTTACAGAATATGACAGAGTCCAGCCTAATCCATCGCTTCCTTCACTTTGATTGTTTTGTTGTTGTATGCTGGGTTATATGTCACTATGACGTAATCCTTTCAGAATTCCTAGCCAATGAGAATTCTTCACGTGGCTTTGTGGCACAGATAGGTAGATGACAGGTCATATCATCAGTTAATTTAGAGCTGTCATCATGGAAACTTGCACTGATAAGGGATTTTGGATTTTGCTGCTAAGTATAAGGGAAAAGCAAGTAAGCTATTTGAGCAGTGTGTTCGTCACATACTTGTGTTGGACTAACAGTATGGCAAGTCACCTACACTTCATTTCAACCAAAAACTTTGGTTAAGGTAAGTTAACTAGAAGGGAGGTTGTGGGGCTTACCCCCCATGTAGGAGGTTATTACATGATTTTATTATGATTATTACGTGATAGGTTGGGTGGGTCTGGAGGGGCTTGCCCTCCCAGTGAAGAGGTTATTACGTCAGTTAAGGTTAGGTTAGGTTAGGTTGGTGGGGTCCGTGGGGCCGTATTCCCCCAGGGTCAGCTTAGGATAGGTTAGAGTAGTGTCCTTGGGGGTACTGGTTAGATTATATAAGCTTTTTATATTCTTTTTACCCAAAAAATAGGTTTTTCACCTTATATTTTTTTTCAGATTGCCATATATAGCCTATGTTTACTTCCCCGACCCTAAAACCCCGCTTTCCCAAGGTGTACCCAAGCTTGTTGGCTAGAGGAAGAAGAAAAAGAGGATAGGGGACAAGCAGTAGTTATGCAGATTTACCGGAAATACTATACTCTTCTTACATA
>JAPQNM010000046.1:20000-30000 GCA_029783475.1 Metacarcinus magister
ATATTGGAAGGAATACATCAGCAAAAAAAAAATGGTTAGAACAGCAAATATAAATGGGTGCTACTTTGACTTCTTATCTACGTGTCATGAATCTACTTTGGTATGTGATGTAGAGGCTAGGTTAGCCTAATCTAACCTAACCTAACTATTTTAATTACATTTTCTTTATGTTATATATATATATATATATATATATATATATATATATATATATATATATATAATATATATATATATATATATATATATATATATATATATATATAATATATATATATATATATATAATATATATATATATATATATATATATATATATATATATATATATATATATAATATATATATATATATATATATATATATATATATATATATATATATATATATAATATATATATATATATATATATATATATATATATATATATAATATATATATATATATATATTATATATATATATATATAATATATATATATATATATATATATATATATAATATATATATATATATATATATATATATATATATATATATAATATATATATATATATATATATATATATATATATATATATATATATATATATATATATATAATATATATATATATATATATATATATAATATATATATATATATATATATATATATATATATATATATATATATATATATATATATATATATATATATATATATATATATATATATATATATATATATATATATATATATATATATATATATAGATAATAGATATATATTATAATGTTTTACCATGTAGATATAAGTCCAAAATAAAATTTATATTGTGTAGATACTTTTTCCTTGTAGATAACAAGCCAAAATACGGTGTAGATATTTCTTCCTTGTAGATAACAAGCCAAAGTAGTGCCTATAAATGTATGCCTAGTGTGAGAATCCTCCCATACTGCAGGAGAGACGGAGAAGAGGAGACAGTACATCTGCATAACTACTGCTCGGACGATATCAATATGAATATGAAGTGGTACATACTATACATAGTGTACTCAACACATCTGTGAAGGTTTGAGGCGGTGTTCACCATTATTTACCTGGTAAAGCATCTCTGAAGTTATGTTAGGTTGATTATGCTATGTTAGGTTATGGTTAGGTTAAGGTTATATTTGGTTGTTAGGTTTGGTTAGGTACGGTTTGGTTCGGTTAGGTTCAGTTATATAAGCTTTTTATATTTTACTAGCCAAAAATTAAGCATTTCACCCTAGATTTTTTTCCGGATTGCCATACATGACCTACATATGGTTATAATGATCAGCACCGCCTGAAACCTTCACAGATGTGTTGAGTACACTATGTATAGTATGTACTTCATATTTATATCGATATCGTCCGAGCAGTAGTTATGCTGATTTACCGAGGAGACTATCATAATGTACTCATTTACAAATGAGTATCTGAAGTGGAAGAAATTAACGGAGCTCAGTAAATAATGCCTTCAGAAGCAAATTAAGATGGCACAGGTGAGACTTTGAAAATCAAGAAAAAAATATATACATCAAAACACAGCTTTCATGCTACAACTACTGATTCGTGGAAACAATGATCAGAGCAAATTGTATGTTCTATGGTTACAAAAGACGTCAAAGAATGCAATGATAAAGTACTATCAGGAGACAGGATCGTGTGAAATACCGATCCTGTCAGTTCAGCCAAGATTCAGTAAGTAAGAGCAGCCTTCACGTCGATTCATCTATTCCAAAGCACATCAAACATTATACCGAGAAGAACGGTGACGCACTGTTAATACATTGGAGCTCTGTGTGAGGAGGGCTGTGACTTACTTGGTGCCAGTGGACAGTTAAGCTCGTCTGAACCATCCTGACAGTCTCGGCGGCCGTCACAACGCAGCTGTTGATCAATGCATGTCTTGTCCAAACACCTGAACTCAAACAAGCGACACTTCCCTGGAACACAAGAAACTAGTACAAAATTGCAATGTTACATCAACTACGAAATAAAAACATGTGGATTTATTGATTACAGAGTTAAGAATAATATTATCGCATTCATATCATTGCATTTCCATTAAAATCCGACAGCACCTTCTATGTACATTGAACAACAAATATATTATGAGTATAAGTAATATGGAATGAGTATTTATTACTTGATGGGCAGTCCTTCACGTCTGAGCTATCGTAACACTGCCTGTTATTGTCACAACGCCACTTAACAGTGAGACGGTAACAGTCCTTACACATCCACATGTTCACACACACACACACATACACACACACACACATTCTATAAATCAATTTTTCTTTTAGACTACACAAAATAGCTTCTGTAGATTCCTTCCTATTGAATTTTCTTTTACATGCAACTCCTCTGAACATTTTATAGAAACCTCTCTCTCTCTCTCGCCATGTTTTCTACAAAGTCATGGTGTTCCCTTCGATCTGTTTTTTCCTGCCGGCATGTTGCCGGAGGGAGAGGAGGATGGGGAGAGAGCCTTGTTCTGTTTCTATCCTGTTCTCAAACTCTTAGTGTACTTGTAGTAGTATGTAGTCCAGCAGATACCCAAGTTATAGACCAATAGGTCTTCTGGTGTCTGTTCTTCTCATGTACACACACACACACACACCCCCTCTCTCTCTCTCTCTCTCTCTTTTTTTTTCTCTCTCTCACCTATACGTACTTACTGGCGGGACAGTCACTTTCGTCGGAGCCATCCTGACAGTCCCAGAAACCGTCGCATCGCGCAGACTTCTTCACACAACCTCCATCTCGGCAGCGCCAGTTTTCTCTCCGACACCCTTCACCACAACAAAACAATAAACATTAACACCAACTATAATGACACACACTTGGCCTATGAACGCTAAGATGAAATGAATGAATGGCTGTCTGACTGACTCTTTTATTGAATGAGTGAGAGTTTAAGTCACCCATCAAATTGTCAAACACTAATGGACTCTTTCTCGAAGCATTTTGTGAGCGGCAAAAGTGAGTGGCTTCTTTATATTACCTTTTAAGCTCTTGGCCAGCTTCTCTTACTTATATAATAATAAATAAATAAATGAACATATAAATGAGATAACTGTCAGTAACCACGATGCTGAATAGACTTAAAAAAACTTAAGGAAAAAAAAAGGTTATATAAGTAATAGTGAAAAAAACAACAAAATAAAAAGTATATAAAATACTTGATAATATATAACTTGAATTTATTCTAGATGGGGCAGTATTTATTGTAAAATTTCAAATGTTTTTCTATACTTCGCGATCATAGAAGTAACCAAGCAATGATGTACATATAGTAGTCAGTAGTTAACTTAATGCACTCAGAAGCACATACTACCTTCATTCCCCCTTACCTACGACTGAAATGTTAAAAGAGTGCATAGTGGTTATAAGCTTGAAACCAAATCAACACCAAAACTGTCTTATGCTGCTTTAAACGTGCATTGCTTTCTTTTTTCATCCACTTATTTCAAACAACCTACTGAGGGATAATTATCATTGTCTCTTGTATTGTATTATTGTGCAGCAGGTGTGTGTGTCTGTGTGTGTGTGTGTGTGTGTGTGTGTGTGTGTGTGTGTGTGTGTGTGTGTGTGTGTGTGTGTGTGGGTGTGGGTGTGGGTGTGTGTGTGGGTGTGGGTGTGTGACAGATAGATATATAGAATGATAGATAGATATATAGATAGAAAAAAAGAGAGAAAAAGGAAAGAAAGAAAGAGAAAAAAAAGTGCAAGAGAGAGTTGAGGGTGCCTCACTTGTAGGACAGCTGATCTCGTCTTCGCCTCTGGAACATTCAAACACAGAGTCACAAAAACAGGCGAGAGTCACACCGTCCTTGCACATCCTCGGAAGCTGCTTGTCACGGCATTCTCGTATCCTAGCAGAGGTGGTGGTGGTGGTGGTGGTGGTGGTGGTGGTGGTGGTGGTGGTGGTGGGGATGACTATTGGTGTGAAAGGAAAATGAAAGTCAATAATACGTAGGTGCTATTATCATAATTATGATTATTATTTTGGTTATGATTGTTATTATTATTAATATCATTATTATTATTATTATTATTATTATTATTATTATTATTATTATCAGGATTATTATTATTGTTATAATTATTATTATTATTATTATTATTATTATTATTATTATTATTATTATTATTATTATTAGTAGTAGTAGTAGTAGTAGTAGTAGTAGAAGTACTATCAATATTAATATTATGTGTATTTGGATTTGAGAGAAAAAATGGGAAGAGAGTTATGGACTATATGTCTTTTTGTCTTTCTAGTAGTAGTAGTAGTATTAATAATAACAGTAGTAGTAAAAGTAGTAATAGTAGTAGTAGTAGTAGTAGTAGTAGTAGTAGTAGTAGTTCTTGTTGTTGTTGTTGTTGTTGTTGTTGTTGTTGTTGTTGTTGTTGTTGTTGTTGTTGTTGTAGTAGTAGTAGTAGCAGTAGTAGTAGCAATAGTAGTAGTAGTAGTAGTAGTAGTAGTAGTAATAGTAGTAGTAGTAGTAGTAGTAATATTATTACTATTAGTAGTAGTAGTTAAAAGGGAATCACGTGATGGTGTAGAGTACTATTACTTGTGATCAGATAAAGAACAACTGAACGGTCCATCAAAACAACAACGGATCAGATGGAAAAGAAATTGAAGATGAAAATATAATTAAAAGCAAATAATTCGTTCTTGTAAGGTTTTACACAATAAATGCTTATTCCGACACAAGACTAATTTCATCAGAATATACTGAATGTTCAATGACTTGTATCATCTGAATGTTCAATGGTTCAATGAACGTACTATACAATGAACTCAACTTCATGTCATTATATAAATACTCATCCTTTATATACAACAAAACTCTCCGTCTACCTGTCCCACCCGCCTTACACTTAAGACAGAATATTAAATGGCAAACTCTTCGGTCACTACATACTATACTCATTACTAAAGATATATTCCTCAACACTCACCACATTTAGCCTCGTCGGCGCCGTCCAAACAATCCTGGATCCTGTCACACACTCTGTGCGCAGCGATGCATCGTAAGCCATCACACTGGAACTGGCCAGCAGGACATTCTGAAGGGTGGTAAGGGAACTTGTACGTACACACACACACACACACACACACACACACACACACACACACACACACACACACACACACACACACACATTGAGGAATACTGGATTCAAGCTAAGAATTTTTTTTTTCTTCTGACGAATGAAATAATAAGAAAAGACTAATGGACAAGTCAGTTAAAAGCTGTGATAACGAAAGGAGGAAGAGGGGGAAGAGAAGGAGGAGGAGGAGGAGGAAGAGGAGGAGGAGGAGCAGGAGGAAGTTCATTGACGATGGTAACATAAGCCAACTCACTAAACTCCAAGCCTGATCCTTCCTCCTCCAGCGGCCCGTGTTCATAATCCTCGTCATCGTTGCCCCATGGCCACAGTTGCCGCCGAGGCCGTCCCCGG
The DNA here is from genome assembly GCA_029783475.1 of Metacarcinus magister. Taxonomy (NCBI): domain Eukaryota; kingdom Metazoa; phylum Arthropoda; class Malacostraca; order Decapoda; family Cancridae; genus Metacarcinus; species Metacarcinus magister. Next base: position 25,486 of record JAPQNM010000046.1, read on the forward strand.
GGCAAAGGTGACTCCTGCAGCCTGGGCGCCGCTGCACCCACCTCAGACTCCTGCAGCCTGGGCGCCGCTGCACCCACCTCAGACTCCACCCTAGTCTTCAACACATTCTCGCCATCGAACGACAAGTCTTCGTCGCCCTAAAAATAGATAATGCGGAAAGAAAAAATAAATTTCAGGTGTTTTTTATAAATCCGTTTTTTTTTTACATATATACAAGTTGTTCCGTCTTTATCTATAATACTAGATTAGATTACTATTGGTGCTTATCACAAAAACATCAATAGTAATATGTAAAATTTTTCATATAAAAGAACCTCGTGGCAAAATGATAATAATAATAAGAATGACAATAATATTAATAATAATAATAATAATAATAATAATAATAATAATGATAATAATAATGATAATAATAATAATTATTATTATAACAATAACAATAATAAAAATGATAACAACAATAATGATAATGACAATAATGATCAAGATATTGATAATTTTTATTTATTGATCTTTTTTTTTTACATTAAAAGGGTACCGGCCAAGGGCAAACAAAAATATGTTAAACAAAATCCTGCTTGTCGCAATACCCTGTAAAGAGGACAGTAGGAGAAATAGAGGCAGGGGTGGAGGTCCAATTTAGCATGATAGGTGTCTTGACACTCCTCTTTTGACAGAGTTCAAATCATAGGCAGGCGGAAAAACAGACAAAGGAAGAGAATTCCATACTTGTTAACTCTTGCATTATAAAGATGAACAGAATAGGGATGAGAAGAAATATAAATCCTTGTGCAGCGAGGCCGTGGGAGGTGGGGGGAGGCATGCAGTTATCAAGTTGAGAAGAGCAGTCAGCATGAAAATATCGGTAGAAGATAGATAAAGATGCAACATTGCGTCGGTGACTTAAAAAATCAAGACAATCAGTTAGAGAAGGAGAGTTGATGAGACGAAAAGCTTTAGACTCCACCCTGTTCAGTGGAGCTGTGTGAGTTGAACCCGATTAAAGCGAACTTGGTTCACGTGGTCGTTGTCTGCTCTACCTCATGAGATAATATCAGTATGTGTATCATTGGATTAGGTGGTAAGGTACAAAGGAATACAAAGGAATACAAAGACAGAACAGACATCAACATCCCTACTGGACCTATCGAGGTTATCCGTGTGGCTACTCTCTACTTGACTTGCTCTTGTGCCGCGGTGTGTGGGGGCGGCCTGTATGTTATCGTGTACGAGGGCTTGAAGGAGAGGGGGATTGATTTTATTGTTGATGGCAATAAGACACACAAAGGTACCGCTTCCTGTGTGGTTTTTGATAACACCTCGGTCGATGACACTTGGTGATACTGAGTTTCCAAGTGTACGACCAACACTTATTACACTGGTAAGTGATCGAGACTAGAACTGTGTTGCACTTAAGTCATGCTTTTCAATAGTCATCACAATAATTTCATATATCCCAAAATGTTTCCTCCATTCACCCCAATGAACGACCTGCCTCACTTGCCCCGCGGCCTAGTTATCTGATAAATAGTCCCTGTCATCAGTGTGTCGAGCCTGTTGTGCATGAGCCATTGCACCCTCGGGACATTCTCCTTCCATTTCATTCTCGCTGTGGCTGAAGGAAGACAGCCTTGCTTGGCGTCCCTGCCACTTGATGATGCCAAACTATTACTTCTACACCTGCCACTATGCACCGCCTCTTTCCCTTGTTGTAAGTTGAGGATAAGGCATTTATAACCAACACATTTGTTGATGATCTCCCTGAAATGGTTGCCCACTGTCATTGGTTTGCCGTCCATCATTTTTACCTGAATTAATGCGGAAATAGGTTTCAGATCCTTATCAGCAGAATTATCAGTAACAATGTCTGGCTGATAAGGGTAGAGTGTTCTTGATATGCTGATAAGAGGAGCGAGTTTTAAGAGATTTGGCGTCACGCAGCGCTGATTCCACCTGGATAAGATTTTTTGGATTTCACTTCGCAACCTGTTTTAATTACGAAGCAGGTAACCACACCGTGTTATCAGGATAGATTATCATTTGGATCTAATCGTTCGTCGGCATACCACAACACAGAGTTTTACTGGATTTTTTGTTCCTACCTTTTAGAAGGTTTTCTTATAAACTTGACGCTTCCAATTTTAAAAGTTCATCATGTGAAGCTTGATAAAAGACTATATTTCTTACTTCTTATTTCTTCAAGTGAGCGGGATCTAAAAGAGCATCTCAAATAGGTTACCGGAGAGAGAGAGAGAGAGAGAGAGAGAGAGAGAGAGAGAGAGAGAGAGAGAGAGAGAGAGAGAGAGAGAGAGAGAGAGAGAGAGAGAGAGAGAGAGAGAGAGAGAGATTCAAGGCCACTATCGACTTAACAAAGAACTCTCATACGTATAACATACATATAATTCGATAAGTCTCTGAAACACACAATGATACTATATACTGTAGCAATTGTCCGGAAAAAAAACTGATACAAGCACTGATTAACCTAACACAAGCACCACATCAACAAGATCTTGAGGTAACCACATTCCTGTTAAGCAAGTTTACATCGGAGGAAAGAAATATGTGATGAGAAAATGAACAGTTGAAACATGAATAGCATCTCTTTCTCATGTTTTGTTCTGTGGTAATGATGAAAGCAAACGCTGCTCCCACCCAAATTCAAACTGAACCCAAAACCTTAGTAACATGAACTCCAACGAAGTCAGAATTACGCCTCAGTATATAGTACTTTTATTAGGCCTAAAATAAACACGTCTGTAGGTAATATTTTGCCTTATATCAGGTACAAGTGCCCATGACCACCATATAATGTGTTGATTTGTAGTACGTATCCACTGTCAGTTGTATCGGGAAGACGCGGGCAGCCTATTCCTTAATAACCAAAGAAAAATCTCTGAGGGATATCAAACTGTTGCGTAGATTATGATAATGGACGACAGCCTTCATACATTTTTTAGTGTATGTAATATATGAACATTTGATGGCAATAATCCGAATGAAATATACTATACTGCTGTTATGTGGCAGGGTTCTTCTCTGTTTGTTTATAATCCCGTACACAGATGGCAGTGCGATCGTCACAATTAATTTTGAAAATAACCGCTTGAAGGCAGAGCTCTCATATGTAGTTACACATCTCACTAACAAGGCAATATATAGTGTGTTCATCTTTGGCTCCTGACGAGTTTCATATTATTCAGTAGGATACACGCACTCACACGCAGCAGTATTAGTAGGTAATGAACAGGTGAAAAACTACAACAGGAAAGAACCATAGCCAGTCCTGAATGGTCCTTATATACTTAACATATGTTTGTGGACCATTACTATTGACTATGTAACTGGCATTCACCCACCTCGCTGCCAACCATAGATCAAAGTGGTGTGGGTGTGCACCTGAGACATTTTAATAAGATGAATGATGAACGGAAGTATTATTAACGATTTGGTCAAAACTGTGACGCGGTAACAAGACTTAGTTAACTTATGCCTCTCCTGCCTGGTCTCCATGTCTCACAGTCACCCAACTCGGTCGTCTTGAAAAGATACAGAAAAAGGCCGTCAGGATAATCCTCGGCGACTCCTACACAAGCCATGACGCCGCCCTCGCCGCCCTGCACCTCACCACGCTCGCCACCCAGTACGCCACCCACCTTAAGCAGCTTGGCCACAAACTGCTTAACAACCCTCGCCACCGCGACCTGCTGCCCCGCTACGCACCGCCCCCACCACGAGCCCTACGCAACTGTAACCAGCTCGTCCCCATCACAGCTCGCACCGACCGGTACCTACGAAGCACTCTAGTCAGTCTGATCAACAGTCATTAAAACTTCTGATGGTTAACCATTCTAGTCACTTTTAATACGTTTTTATCTTATTTTATTATTATTTTCCCTTAGCTTATCAGTGTATCCATGTTTTTATTAACATAATTATTATTATTTTTTATCTTTTAATCAGGATTATCCTTCAGGCTTGGTTTCTCTTTTACTGTTCTTATGCTGCTTTTTTAAATTTCGCTTTTAATGTATATTTTCAGCCTTTGGCTGCCTGTACAAATTACCTTGCAATAAACCGTTAAATATTATTATTATTATTATTATTATTATTATTATTACACACACACACACACACAGACACACACACACACACACACAGAAAGATGATGACATGTGCGAGAAAAGCCCGACCATAAACCACCATCTACAAACAATTAACAAATGTATCAATAAAAGGACTGAATAGGAAACAAACCCTTTCGCTTGTACAGGATGAGAAAGTCTTTGTCTCATTATAAGAAGAAGCTATTTCAAGAATGAAGGAGAATGTTCTGCAATTGGTACTCCTTGATTGACTTCAATAATGACACAGACAAAGTCAGTATCGAGAACGGAGTTGGGCAGCGAGATACATTATAAGAAAAGTAAATAAATATAGCATATGCAGTATGTTTCCAGAGTATTACCAGAAAACTTAAACTGTAAAGATAAAGAAATACATATAAAAGATAAA
>JAPQNM010000046.1:37500-52500 GCA_029783475.1 Metacarcinus magister
AGGTGAAAAGGTGTGATCACAATATCACAATTCGAGCGATTCATCAAATCCACATACCATCCAAAGTTCAAGGTCTGAGAGGATATGGAAAATATCATTACGACAAATCTTGATAAGTCATAATTAAGTTAGAATGTGACTTGTAGGAGTGAGAAAACTCGTACAATAATGAATTTTCAGCAAAAGCCAAGAAAACAAATTCAGTTTGTGATATGTAACAATAGTGCCATAAGGACGGAGTAGAGAACGGAAAAGAGGAAAACTGTTGGACCTTTTACACAATTTCATTCAGGCAAGACTTAGGGAAGGTAAACTGTGGAAACTGGGATGTCACAGTGTCCTTGTGTCCCGAGGTAACTAATTAATTTCCACCACAGGCTCAAAGGCCAATGTGACGGGAGATGAACGTTCGCAGCTACACACAGCTACAACACTTTACTTTACCTTCCACATCCACTACAACTCACACTTTCTCTGAGTCTGAGTCAACAACACACAAAGGATACGGCCACATTGTCAGCCACGCTTTATTGTTAACAAAAGTTCATGCATCAATGACATGGAAATAATTTTAGTTAAAAAGTGCAATGCCAGTGAAGAATATAAACTAAATACTGTACTTGTCACATACGAGTCCAGAATAGATAAATGTAGATAATAATCAACACGAGTCAATATGCAAACACGTCACTTTTTCACCTGAGATTAGACAGATATATGGATAGTAATTAAGTGCATAAAGTTCTCCAATACAAACTTAAAAGGATGTTGTGGGTTAGGTATACCAACAACAACAACAACAACAAACCGTAAATAAGTTACAAATTGATTGATAAAGTGAGTTAATATATATTGAAGAAGAAAAAATTGGCCACACAAATCTTTCCAGTAATGTCAAATAATAGAAAACCAACAAAGAAATAAGCAAGCAAATAAATTTTAGTAAACCTATTTCTAGAAAAATCATTACTTCTCATCTGGCAAACTAGTTAACAAACAAACAAACTAACACTATCATTAACTAATCAACCTCAGCATCATCATCGTCACTATCATTACCATAATATTCATCACTATCAACATCACCATCATTGAAGAGAGCCATCAGGTGTTTGAGCCGGTGTCGTACAACCTGGAAAGAGAGCTGATGGTGGGAGCCGTGACAGTGGTGGTGATGCGGACACATCCTCTCGTCTGAGCCATCACGACAGTCCTTCCGTCCGTCACACCTCTGCCACATTTTGATCCAACCACCACATCGACATCTCCACCAAGCCAACCCTACAGGTGAGAGAATTACATCATCACTCACACAAACGGATCCCAATATATACAAAACGTTCCCAAAAGCAAACATTGAAAAGTGACCAATCTAGGTATGTATGTATGTATGTATGTACATGGATGCAGGAAAGATGAAGATCGAAAAATAGACGAATCAGTTGTATAAATCCAGGTATGAGGGAGAAGAGATTAGAAGAGGATGATGTGTTTGACAATAAGTAGTTGAGAAGGCTAGCGGTGGACACAAAAAAATAAGTAAATCTGCTTCCTCCAATCCTTACAACCGATAGAAATCTTGAAAAAAGGAACAAAACAACGAGAATAGTGAACACGATCATAGCACTTTACCAACCATACTTCGCTGTTCACATAGGCAAAAAATCTGTCTTTTTATGCGGAAATCTTTGGGCAAAAGATCGTCTTCCACAAATCCGTTCACACATATCTCGGTTTGGTGCAAAATGTCAGTTTATTGTCCCAGCCATAACAGTATAAGCAGAGTAAATGAATTGTGATGCCCAAGTTAAATGTAGTAATAATAATAATAATAATAATAATAATAATAATAATAATAATAATAATAATAATAATAATAATAATAATAATAAACAATAATAATAATAAACAATAATAATAATAACAAACGGTTTATTGATAAGAGATGTGCAACCCAAGAGCTGAAAATATATAGTAGGGAGTATACAAATTGAAAATTGATGTACAACCCTTGTTAATGCCCTTGACCGAGTTTTGGAAGATGATGTGCTATTATGCGTCTGGACTTTCTTGGATAGCCAGAAGGTGATAAGAGATTGTTAACCACCTACAGTTGAGGGAATAGGACTTGGAAGGCTACCAAACCTTGGATGAATCTATTCAACGGAACAACGCACAATACTAACCTTCGCTGCATTAAATTACTTTTTCCATTAGAAAAAAGAAACATGCGTGAAAACTACAGTGACTCACCCATAGAAACGCCCGTCATTGGTCAAAAAAAGACAGAACACTTAGTTGTTTTCATCGAGTAGTTTTCTCCCGGATTTTGTCTGCCGTTGGAAGAAGTGCGAGGAAAAAACCACAGAACCACAAAACCACACAACATTGAATTGGAGCAGCTTATTGCACAAAACTCAGTATTCTTTCATTGTTGGTGACTTTAATGCAAAGGTTGGGAAGAAGAATGAAGGAATGACAGCAATAGAAAACTTTGGAACTGATACTCGAAATGATAGAGGTGACATGCTTGTAGGGTTTGCTGAGAGGAAAAAATTGAAGATAATGATCACATCTTCTATTGTAAGGCAAGCAAGAAATGGCGACAGAAAAGCCTGAACAGTGAAACTAAGAATGAAATTGACTACATTCTTACTAATGAACTAAACACAGTAAAGAATGCGGCAGTATTCAATAAATTAAAGTTAAGTGACCACGAGATAGTGAGATGTAAAGTAACGCTAGACATAATGAGAGAAAGATACAAGTTATTCAGAATGAAGAAGCCAAATATCCAAACAGTTTAAGAGAAGTCAAATTAATTTACGATTAGAATCAAGAATAAGTATTCACAACTAGTAGACTAGGTGAATGGAGACATAGAAAGCTTAATAGATAACATAATTAATGTAGTCTTGTAATCAGCACTAGAAGTAGGTGGGAAGGCACCCAAAGAAAACAGCAGAAAACTCTCAACAGCCACCAAAGATCTCATACTAAAACTTTATAGAATGGTAGTAAAAGCAAGACGAGACACAATAAGACGATTGAACTGTGTAAAGACATAAACAAGAGAAAAACTGATGACATTCAAAAGTACAACATGAAAATGGTTGAAGAAATTCTAAAAAAGGGAACAAGTATGAAGCTTGCAAGGAGAACACTTGACATTGGCAGAAAGCAACTTTATGCTTCAAAGATGAGCACGGTCAGATTACGATTAATAAAGATGAGGAGACCAAGGTAGCAGAGGAATTTTACAAAAGATCTTATAACAGTAATGATAGGCAAACCAAAGACCACTGCATGATAACTATGAACATTTAAGTACCACGCTTAAACACGAGTAAGATAAAGAAAGCAGTAAATGGAATGAACAGAGGCAAAGCACAAGGTGCAGAAGGCTTATCCATTGACTTAATCCAGGATGCAGCCAATTTTCTACTTGGCAAACTTACAGTACTATTTAACAAATGCTTGCAAATCTGTACAGTACCAAATACTTGAAAAAATAATACTTATCCACAAAAAAGGAGATATCAAAGACCTAAATAATTATCGTCCAATAAGCCTCTTGTCTGTAGTATACAAACTTTTAACAAAAGTGTTCACTAATATGATTACAGCAACGCTGGACTCAACCCAACCAAGTGAGCAAGCAGGATTCCATAATGGTTATTCAACAACTGAACACATTCATGTCATTAATCAAGTAATTGGAATAATATGCAGAATACACTAAGCCATTATGCATGGCTTTCATAGACTATAAAAAAGCCTGTGACTCAGTGGAAAGGTCAACAGTTATGAAAACACTCAGGCGACGGAGGTTAGTGAAAATATATATGAAGATATTAGAAGACATCTATAAGGAAATCAGTCATTATAAAGCTACATAAGGTCAGCAAGAAAATACCATTATAGAAAGTGGTCAGACAAGGCAACACTATTTCTTCTAAACTGTCCATGGCAGTTTTAGAAAAAGTTCTTAAGAACTTCAGTTGGAAAGAGACAGGAATTCAGATAAATGGAGAATATATAAATAATCTTCAATTTGCTGATAATAGTGAATCAACAGATTAACTACAGCAGATGATCTTGTAGTTGCACAGAGAAAGCCTGAAAATGGGCTTAAAGATGAGTTTGAAGAAAACTAGGGTAATGTTCAACAATTTCCTACGATATAATTAAACTAAAATAAATGATAAAGTAATATAACGTGTCTAAGATTACATGTCCTTAGGACATGTCCAGTTCATGAAAAAGAAATCAAAATAAGAATAAGGATGGGATGGAGTGTTTTTGTTTACAGCATAATGTTATGAAAAGTAATATTCCACTATCACTGAAGAGAAAGGTATATAATCAATGGATTCTACCTGTTTTAACACATGGATCAGAAACCTGGAGTCTTACCAAAACCTTGGAACGAAAACTTCAGAATGCACAAAGGGGAATGGGAAGAATAATGTTTGGAATAACATGGAGAGACAGGATGAGAGCATCATTGAAGAGGGAGCAGACCAAAGGTGAACATATCTTGAGCACAATTAAAAGAAAAAAGTAGATATGGGCAGGAGACGTTATGAGACGAAGAGATAATAATTGGACTGTTAGAGTAACTGAATGGCAGCCCAGTGATTGTTAAAGAAGGCAAGGCAGACAGAGTACTAGATGTAGGGATGAGATAAGAAGTTTTACTGGAGTAACCTGAACAGACAGGCAGCTAATAGAGATAAGTGGGGAAGGTTGAGGGAGTCTTTTGTCCTGAAATGGACTCATAAAGGCTGATGATTATGATGATGATAATTAATATTTATAATAATAAGAATGATAATAATAATTATAATAATAATAATAATAATAATAATAATAATAATAATAATAATAATAATATTAATGATAATTTATGATAATGATTATAAAGATAATTATCATAATAATAATGATGATGATGATGCTGATGATGATAATAATGATGATATTAATAATAATAATAATAATAATATTATTAATAATAATAATGATAATGATAATAATGATAATAATAACAATAATAATTATAAAAGTAACAATAATAACAATAACAATAATGATAATGATAATGACAATAATAATAATAATAATAATAACAATAATAATGATAAGTAGTTTTAGTTTAAGTAAGATCAATCAAGTAGTCTGTGTTTGCTCATTTGTTTGATGAAAAGCAGAATCAATCACAGTAATTTCATTGTCTTATAATTTCAAGGTTTTCTCAAATATATTCTTGACCATTTACTTCACGAATACATAAACAAAGGTATAATACAACATGAACTGAAGAAATTACAGCCAGTATAGCATGTATAAAGTAGTGTGTGTGTGTGTGTGTGTGTGTGTGTGTGTGTGTGTGTGTGTGTGTGTGTGTAATCAAACCTGGGACACAGCCGCGTTCGTCAGAGCCGTCCAAACAGTTCTTCCGTCTATTGCAAACATGGTGTGAAGGGATGCATGAGCCGTCACACTTGCATCGCCACTTCCCGCGCCCACAACCTGCTGTGGGAACAAAGTTGATGGTGAGGTGTGGGCTGCCTGTCTGCCACGGTGGGTTTTCTTATGCTATTGGAGAACCAGCCAAGGACAATAAAAAACATTATAAACAAAGCCCACTTGTGATTACTGGTTTCCTAAAGAAGAAAGAGTAATAAAATAAGGAGGCCAAATTAAGGTTACAGGTGTCTTGATACTCCTCTCTTAAATGAGTTCAAGTCATAGGAAGGTGGAAATACAGATTCAGGCTTCAGAGAGTTCCAAAGTTTACCAGTAGAAGGAAAGAAAGAGTGAAGATACTGGTTAACTCTAGCATAAGGAAAGTGGACAGAATAGGGATGAGAGTGAGTAGAAAATTGTGTGCAGCGAGGCCGCGGGAAGGGGGAAGGAATGCAGTTAGCAAGTTCAGAAGAGCAGTTAGCATGAAAATAATGATAGAAGATAGCATTTCAAGAAATGCAACATTGCAGCGGAGTGTGACAGGTTGAAGACAGTCAGTAAGAGGAGAGGAGTCAATAAGATGAAAAGCTTTTGACTCAAGCTTCGTGTGTGTGTGTGTGTGTGTGTGTGTGTGTGTGTGTGTGTGTGTGTGTGTGTGTGTGTGTGTGTGTGTGTGTGTGTGTGTGCGTGCGTGCGTGCGTGCGTGCGTGCGTGCGTGCGTGCGTGCGTGCGTGGGTGGGTGGGTGGGTGGGTGGGTGGGTGGGTGGGTGGGTGGGTGGGTGGGTGGGTGGGTGGGTGGGTGGGTGGGTGGGTGGGTGGGTGGGTGGGTGGGTGGGTGGGTGGGTGGGTGGGTGGGTGGTGTGTGTGTGTGTGTGTGTGTGTGTGTGTGTGTGTGTGTGTGTGCAGTTCCCTATGTGAGATGTGTACTCCATACAGGGGCGGATAAGGCCCCTACACAGAGTCAGCAACTGTGTAGCATTATGAGTGTAGGTAAAGGTAATAGGTCTGTAGACTACACATTAAATGACAATACCTTAGGAAAGTCATATAGTGTAAGGGACTTAGGAGTTCAAATAAGCAGTGACTTGCGCCCCAGGGAACAGTGTATTATAGCTAGAAATAGAGCCAACAAGATAATGGGATTTATTAGTAGGTGTGTGACAAATAGGAGTTCTGAGGTCATTCTGAGGTTGTATTTAGCGCTAGTAAGACCCCACTTAGATTATGCAGCTCAGTTTTGGTCCCCTTATTATAGGAAAGATATAGGCTCCTTGGAGGCAGTCCAGAGAAGAATGACCAAGATGATTCAGGGGCTGAGAAATTTACCCTACAAAGATAGGTTAAAACGTCTTAATCTCCACTCCCTAGAGAGAAGGAGGGCAAGAGGGGATTTGATTGAGGTTTTCAAATGGGTAAAAGGAATTAATAAGGGTAACATTGATCAGGTTTTAGAATTTAGTAGTCAGGATAGAACACGTGGAAATGGGTACAAGCTAGAAAAACTTAGATTCAGGACAGACATAGGTAGATATTGGTTCACTAACAGAGTGGTGAACGATTGGAATAGGCTGGGTAGACACGTAGTAAGTGCTGAGTCAATAGATAGCTTTAAAAGACGGTTGGATCAGAGTATGGATAGGAATGACAGGTGGGATGGCTAAATATTGGATTATTCCAAGGGTGGGGGGCAAGGAGCTGCCTCTTGCAGTCTCCTCATTTCTTATGTTCTTATGTTCTTATGAAAAACTGGTGGAGAAGACACAGGACACCTAACTTGTTGGAAGCTGATTTAGCAAGAGAAGAGATATGAGACTTCCAGTTAAGAGTTTTAGTAAAGGATAGCCCAAGGATGTTCAGTGTAGAAGAGGGGGACAGGTGTGTGTCATCAAAGTAGAGGGGATAGTTATCTGGAAGATTTTGTCGAGTGGATAGATGAAGGAATTGAGTTTTGGAGACATTGAACAACATAAATTTTTTTCTGCCCCAATCTGAAATTATGGAAAGATCAGAAGTTAGGAGCTCTGTGGCGTCTTTACACAAGTCATTTACCTGTTTCTGGTTTGGGTGTCTGGAGAAAGACGTGGACAAGTGTAAGGTAGAGTCATCAGTATATGAGTGGATAGGAAACTGAGTAAGATTGAGAAGGTCACTGATGAATAATAGGAAGAGTGGGTGACAGGACAGAACCCTGTGGAACACCATTATTGATATGTATAGGGGAAGAACAGTGGCCGTCTACTACAGCTGCAATAGAACGGTCAGAAAGGAGATTAAAGATGAAGGAGCAGAGAGAAGGATAGAAACCGAAAGAGGAAAGTTTTGAAATCAAAGTTTTGTGCCAGACTCTATCAAAAGTTTCTGATATGTCTAAGGCAACAGCAAACGTTTTACTGTAACCCTCAAAAGAGGATGACTAGTCAGTAAGAAAAGCCAAAAGATCGCCAGTAGAGCATCCAGATCAGTAGCCATACTGATGATCAGATAGAAGGTAGTGAGCGGATAGATGCCTCTGAATCTTTCTGTTAAGGAGAGACTCAAAGACTTAAGAAAGGCAGGAAATCAAAGCAATAGTATGGTAGTTTGAGGGATTGGAGTGGTCACCTTTCTTTGGAACAGGTTGTATGTAGGCATACTTCCAGCAAGAAAGATAGGTTGAAGTTGATAGACAGAGACGGAAAAGTTTGACCTGACAAGATGAAAGCACAGAAGCACAGTTTTTGAGAACAATAGGAGGAACTCCATCAGGACCATACGCCTTCCGAGGGTTAAGGCCAGCGAGGGCATGAAAAACATCATTACGAAGGATTTGAATATTAGGCATGAAGGAGTCAGAGTGTGTGGAGTTGTCAGCAAAAGTTTAAGCAAAGAGTGCAGCCTTAGAGACAGAGAAGACGGCAGAGGTGCCATCTGGGTGAAGTAAGGGAGAGAAAAAAGAGAAATTGCTTTATATATTTTTGGCTAGATGCCAGAAGTCACGAGGAGAGTTAGAACTAGAAAGATTTTGACATTTCCTATTGATGAAGGAGTTTTTGGCTAGTTGAAGAACAGATTTGGCATGATTCTTGGCAGAAATATAAAGAGCGTCAGTATCAGGAGATGGAAAGCTGAGGTAGCGTTTGTGAGCCACCTCTCTATCATTGATAGCACGAGAACAAACAAAGTTGAACCAAAGTTTTTCATCGCCTCTTATTACAACGTTGTTGTGTTTCTATACTAATACTATTTGGTCACGGGGTTAATGGAATACTGTTAAGTTTTCTACAATTTAATTATTTTTACATGAATACAATTTAGAGCATAATATAAATATATATCTTAACCTAGCATCCTTTGAGCTGCAATATGACTGTCTTACATAACGTTGCTTTTACATACTTCTCAGTAGAGCTTCCATTCTTGATCTAAGAAGCTCTGACCGCTCTTCCAAGTGAGAGAAGTCGTGGAGTGAATGGAGTACTGTGCTTTCCTCTGTCCTCCTTATATACCAAAAATCACTGCCATAAGATGTGTATCCTTACAAAGGATAACTAACTTTCCGTTGTATCTACTGCTATTGGCTGCATTTGACCATTTTCCAGTAGTGATTAGCTTCCGGAGGGGATTAACTTTCATTGTCCTTTCACCTTTCTTCTATTTTCAAAACATTCTCGCCTTTGTGTTGCATCCTATTGTTGAGAATAGATTCACAATATAATCCTTTTGTTGTGACAGTACTTTTCTACTGTCAACACATTCTTGCCTTTGTGTTACATCTTATTGTTGAGAGTAGACATAATCCTTTAGTTGTGATTAGGGTCATGACATACCCCGTCCTTCAAGTGTGTGTCTCTGTGCACCAGACTAATGATGTTGACACGCCAAAGCTTGTGGCTGCTCCATTAATTCATGAGCTTCTTGGATGGTGTCCGGTCGTTTGGATAACAGATTAATGAGCCACCAAGTATGTGCTGTGTTGTAACTCATCTTCCCTTACGTTACGTTACATGTCTGGATATACTTTACCTTGTTATAGCACAACTTCAGTCAGACTAGGTTACTTATCAGAATCAACACTCTTCATAGGAGTTAAGGTTCAATGGAATTATATAAAAGGATATATGGTTTTCTGGTTTGCCTCAATAAATTTATATTAGGAACACTCTTGTAGCTGTTAACAGCTTAACTTCAAGGTGCTCTGGATACTTTAGACAAATATTTCTGCTGTTTGTTATATCATGAGAGCACTCATCCTTTGGGGTTATTCTCAATAATTATAGTTACAAATATAGAATACCTTCCTAATAACACATATATACCTAGCATAAACACACCTATGATTAATACAATCATAACAACAACAATACAGTGCCTTCACTCCTACACCCTTGACAATGACGGTAAAACAACTCTATCCAAACTCAGCATCTACTCACGATAAGTAACATAGGTTACCACTGTAATCTTCTTCTTCTTCTTCTTGGGTCTGGCTTGTTTTCTTGTTGTTCTTTGGAGTTTGGTGAGTACATTAATGCTGCAGCGTTGAGTATCGCCGTAAGTACTCTTTTCAGCTGAACTTGAGGATCATCCCCTCATGGCTATGGTATGGGTAGTTAGCCACGCTTTGTTCACGTGTTCGGGGGTAGTTATATGATGCCTGGATGATGTCCTGGTGTAACTTGTGTTCTGGGGTCACGGGCTGGTTGCTGCTGTTGCTGCTGCAAATACGCTCATATGTTTAGATATCTGTCCTTGTACTTTTAACTGAAAAGGAGTTTTCCGGTCTGCTAGGGGCATTGCTGTTATCTGTAGAGTCCTTAATCCGGTTGCGGGAGTAGACTACCACCGCTTCCACCGTTATTGACTGTTATTTTTTGTTTGAGGCGACGGGTATGTTGGTACCTGACAGCCAGCCCGACAGCCAGTATCATGCTAAGTAATAAGACGACCATCACTGGGACACCAACTTGTTCCCATTTCGGATTTCCTCGCACATCTGTAGATTGCTGACTCAGTAAGGGTTGTAATTGGTCAATTTAGGTGTTGAAAGGTAATGACTCAATCTGTTACTGCTGGTAAGGCTGATGTTAGTGATAATCATAAGAAATCCATGTTCCCCTTTGGTGAAGGGGAGAGGCATAGAGAAAGGGTAAGGTTGGATTTTTGAGGTTCATCGGTGACGTGTGTATAGATTGGGAGGGAATAGGAGTAGGCAGAGAGGAGGATCAAAACACTGAGGTAGAATTACATTATAATAGCATAGTTAGGGAAATTCATACAGGGCAGGAACAGTATATACCTAAGAGGAGGATTAGGTCAAATAGAAATGATCCAAAATGGATGAATAGCAGCATTAGAAGGGAAATTGGATTAAAAAGGGGACTCTATAGGAGAATTAAAAGGGGAGAAGTACAGGTAGTAGGGCAGTATAATGACCTAGCTAGGAAAGTTAAAAAGGATATTAGGACTGCAAAGAGGAATTATGAGGTTAGGATAGCTAGAGATGCCCAAAAAGATCCAAAGGGATTCTATCAGCTGTACAAGCCTAAAACAAAGGAAAGAATAGGACCTCTTAAAGGAATGGATGGCAGCTTGATAGAAAATGGTGAGGAAATTAGTAAGGAATTAAATAAATACTTCTTGTCCGTATTTTCTCAGGAAGAGTCGGGTAGGGAACTGGAGCCAGTACAGATCTTTAGGGGACAAGAGGTTGATAAATTAAGCGAAATAGTCATAAGTAGGGAAGTATTTAGCAAGGAAATAGATAGACTTAAAAAGACTAAATCTCCAGGGCCAGACGACATTTTTCCGAGGATTCTTAGGGAATGTAGAGAAGAACTCGTTGAACCCATTGCGATAATTTTTAGAAAATCCCTAGACACAGTAGTAGTTCCCAGGTTATGGAGGCAGGCAAATGTAGTTCCTATATTCAAGAAAGGAGATAAGGCAGAAAGTAGTAACTACCGCCCAATCAGTTTAACATCAGTGGTAGGCAAGATGTTAGAAGCTATCATAGTAAGGGCAATTAGAAAACATTTAGATGAACACAAGCTAATTAGACATGGTCAACATGGTTTTAGCAAGGGGAAGTCCTGCCTCACAAATTTATTATCCTTCTATAGGAAAGTATTTGAAACCATAGATAAGGGGGACGAGTATGATATAGTTTATTTGGACTTCAGTAAAGTCTCTGACAGAGTACCCCATAGGAGACTGTTAAGTAAAGTCAAGGCTCATGGCATAGGTGGGAAGGTACTAGAGTGGATTAGGGGATGGCTTACTAGTAGGGAACAGAGGGTACAGATTAATGGGAAGAAATCAGAATGGGGTAATGTCACTAGTGGGGTACCACAGGGATCAGTACTAGGACCGTTGTTATTCATAATCTATATAAATGACTTAGAGACAGGAATAAACAGTGATATCAGTAAATTTGCTGATGACACAAAAATAGGAAGACCGGTAAAGAATTTAGATGATGCTAGGATGCTGCAGGATGACTTAAATAGGCTGTACGAGTGGTCAGAGAAATGGCAGATGCAGTTTAACGTTAACAAGTGTAGCATTATGAGTGTAGGTAAAGGTAATAGGCTTGTAGACTACACATTAAATGACAATACCTTAGGAAGTCATATAGTGTGAGGGACTTAGGAGTTCAAATAAGCAGTGACTTGCGCCCCAGGGAACAGTGTATTATAGCTAGAAATAGGGCCAACAAGATACTAGGATTTATTAGTAGGTGTGTGACAAATAGGAGTTCTGAGGTCATTCTGAGGTTGTATTTAGCCCTAGTTAGACCCCACCTAGATTATGCAGCTCAATTTTGGTCCCCTTATTATAGGAAGGATATAGGCTCCTTGGAGGCAGTCCAGAGAAGAATGACCAAGATGATTCAGGGGCTGAGAAATTTACCCTACAAAGATAGGTTAAAACGTCTTAATCTCCACTCCCTAGAGAGAAGGAGGGCAAGAGGGGATATGATTGAGGTTTTCAAATGGGTAAAAGGAATTAATAAGGGAAACATTGATCAGGTTTTAGAATTTAGTAGTCAGGATAGGACACGTGGAAATAGGTACAAGCTAGAAAAACTTTGATTCAGGACAGACATAGGTAGATATTGGTTCACTAACAGGGTCGTGAACGATTGGAATAGGCTGGGTAGACACGTAGTAAGTGGTGAGTCAATAGGTAGGTTTAAAAGACGGTTGGATCAGAGTATGGATAGGAATTAACTGGCCTCTTGCAGTCTCCTCATTTCTTATGTTCTTATGTTCTTATTTGTTTGCATAACCATAAGTGAGAACGTATCGTTATGGATACTACAACCATAGCCAACTTCCAAAGTGCCATTGTCATTTAATATGTGTCTGGATTTGGGAATATTTATTTACACAATTTAAAGTAATATCAATTGAAGTACTAGTTGCATAAATCCATCCTTGGTCTTTCCTAATAAACGTAGGCTGAAAATCTTTAACAATTTGTCTTTAGCAAAGGCCAGAGAAATTTTTTTCCTGTACAAATAAAGCTAACTCACAACATTCTGCATTGCTATTCTAAATAGGCCCCATAGCAGAACATATTAATAACTCATCATATCTCCTACATCAAAATCATCAACTAAGGAAGAGAGTTTCAGAGTTTACCAGTGTAAGGGAAGGAAGAGTGAAGATATTGGTTAACTTTTGAATTAGAAAGATGGACAGAATACGGATGAGAAGTAGAAAGTCTTGCACAGCGAGGCCGCGGAAGGGGGGAAGGCATGCAGTTAGAAAGTTCAGAAGAGCAGTCAGCATGAAAATAGCGGTAGTAAATAGATAAAGATGCAACATTGGGTCGGTGACTTAAAGAATCAAGACAGTCAGTTAGAGGAGGAGAGTTGATGAAACGAAAAGCTTTTAGACTCCACCCTGTTTAATAAAGCTGTGTGAGTTGAGCCCCCCCAGACATGAGAAACATACTCCATACATGGGTGGATAAGGACCCTGTACAGAGCAAGCAGTTGAAAGGGAGAGAAAAATGGACGCAGACGCCATAGGCCACCTAACTTCTTGGAAGCTGATTTAGCAAGAGTAAAGATATGAAATTGCCAGTTTAGATTTTTAGTAAAGGATAGACCGAGTGTGTTTAATGTGGAGGAGAGGGGAAGTTGAGTGTCATTGAAGAAAAGAGGATGGTTATCTGTAAGGTTATGTCGAGTAGATAGTTGTAGAAATTGAGTTTTTGAGGTATTGAACAGAACCAGGTTTGCTCTGCCCCAATCAGAAACTAGTGAAAGATCAGAAGTTAAGCATCCTATAGCATCTCGCCTTGAGTCATTTAATTCGTGTTGGGTTGGGCGTCTGTTGTATGACGTTGAAAAATGCAACGCGGTGTCATCAGCATAGGAGTGGATACGGCATTGAGTCAGATTTAGGAGATCATTGATGAATAAAAGAAAGAGAGTGGGTGATAGGATAGAACCCTGAGGAACACCACTGTTGATAGCTTTAGGGAAGAACAGTGACCGTCCACTACAGCAGCAATAGAACGGTCAGAAAGAAAACTAGAGATGAAGGTACAGAGAGAAGAATAGAATCCGTAGGAGGGTAGTTTAGAAATTAAAGATTTATGCCAGACTCTTTCGAAGTCTTTTCATATGTCAAGGCCGACAGCAAAGGTTTCACCGAAGTCCCTAAAAGAGGATGACCAAGATTCAGTTAGGAAAACAAGATCACCAGTAGACCGGCCTTTCCAGAAACCATACTGGTAATCAGAGAAAAGGTTGTGAGCTGATAGATGGCTCATTATCTTCTTGTTAAGGACAGACTCAAAGGCTTTAGAAAGGCAGGAAATCAAAGCTATAGGGTGGTAGTTTGAAGGATTGGAGCGGTCACCCTTTTTAGGGACGGGTTGAATGTGAGCAAACTTCCAGCAAGAAGGATAGGTAGAAGTAGAGAGACACAGACGAAAGAGTTTGACCAGGCAGTGAGCAAGTTCGGAAGCACAGTTTTTGAGAACAACAGGAGGGACTCCATCCGGACCGTAAGCCTTCCGAGAAACAAGGCCAGAGAGCGCATGGAAAACGTCATAATGAAGAATTTTAATTTTAGGGATGAAGTAGTCAGAGGGTGGAGGAGTAGGAGGAATATGCCCAGTATCATCCAAAGTAGAGTTGGTAGCAAAGGTTTGAGCGAAGAGTTCAGCTTTAGAGAAAGAAGAGACAGCAAGAGTATCTGGCGTTATTGATATCTGGGCAGACAGACAAAGATTCGGATCTTCAAATCGCTGTTGATCCGTCTTACTGCATGACTGTAGGACATGGACACTGAACTAGGACCTCGAGAGGCAAATTGATGACTTTGGTAATAAGTGCCTTTGCAGAATAATGGGGTATCCCTGGAATGACTTTGCATCAAATCAGCGATTGCTCTGTGAGTCTGAATCAAGGCCTATTACCAGCAAAGTCCACTAACGTCAACTCCAGCTAAATGGACATGTGGCATGTAACCCCCAGAAGCTGATCCTGCTTGTCGGGTTGTCTCTGAAAAGGGACGCCCACAAAGTACATGG
>JAPQNM010000046.1:62500-80000 GCA_029783475.1 Metacarcinus magister
ACTTGTTTCTTGAGTTTTTTCACAAGATACATTTGTATTGCCTCTAAGAATTTGACCAAAGTCTTCACGCCTTCACGAGGGGCTGCCCACCTAGCCGCACACCAACTCGGAAAAACAACATCACTAATTATAAGGTACTCACTTGACTGCCGC
Source organism: Metacarcinus magister (assembly GCA_029783475.1). Classification (NCBI taxonomy): domain Eukaryota; kingdom Metazoa; phylum Arthropoda; class Malacostraca; order Decapoda; family Cancridae; genus Metacarcinus; species Metacarcinus magister. The sequence goes on from JAPQNM010000046.1 coordinate 62,654, forward strand.
CGGGATGACAGCGGGAACTTCACGCTTCCCTGGAACGTATCTTTGTCCATCAAGGTTAAGTCTTCGCCATGCTGCATGCAAGGAAAGTAGTATTAACAAATAATGCTATGAAGTACAGCGTGCCTACTGGTCAAGTTTTGAAATGTAATAGTAGTATTGAGAGGAGATGTGAGGGAGAGGGGGCAGGTGTTGGACTATACTCCACCAAGGTGCTCACTTCCGTCTGCTGGTTTGTGTAAGGTGTTATATCCTTAACATCGGGCCAAGTAAATATCATTTGGATCACCACAGTTCACTTTCTTTCATGTTTCCAGTACACCCATTGCATCTTTGGCCGCACTAAACCCCACGCCACAACGTCTGCAGATTAGTGCACTAATCACTTCGCCACGGAGATGTAACGCTGTAACGTACTTCATGATATCAGGCAATCAATACTCTTTAAACATTCTTTTGCTATGGGAGGGTTAACGTTTGGTCTCTTGTTATGAACTCTCGGCGATGTGTTGAGGGTGAGGTGACAGCGTTCATGATCAACATTAGTGAGCCGTGAGCATTAGAGTCTACATGGTGACTACAAAACACTGGCGCGCATCAGAGAAGGAACAATTCACGCTCCTCACTTCAAACAAATGAATATTGTATTTACTATATGCCAAATTTCCGATGTTTGCATGTTTTTTCCTTGACGGATGAGTCTGATTTTCCTTGCTGCAAATTACTTCAAAAGGTAATCATATAGATGGAAGGGATCGAGTGAGCCTCAGATCCTACCACCCTTCTCACTCTCATTCTCTGATCCCCACGTTCACCCTCGTCTTAAAAACCCTGAAGGTGATTGACTGAAATTATAATAGTATTCCCCAAGTAACATTAGTTTAAGATAGACTGAACAATCATCAAAAAGAAATTAATTAAACTTCATGATAAAAAATACACCCTAACATCAAGTTTATATAAATTTACATTGCTTGTACGCTAATGCACCCAACAATAACATGACGCTAAAGCACCTTGAAACATCGTGAATATCATAAACCAAACAACACAGATTCAAGTACAAATGAGGAAGATTGTTTTCAAGTGTCAAATACTTCATATTCATAATAGCATTTTCAATATGACTCCCAGATGTAAGTATTAGTAACATACCCGTGTGGATCTTGTCTTACGCTTACGCATGCAAAGCAGTCATTATATACTTATACTTGGCCTTGGTGTATGCAGAAGATATGTCTAATTCACCTGTGACAGAGCTAGAGCGATGACGGCTGACAAAATCACTACCAGCCGAGGCCAAACAGTCATGGTGGTGGCGGTGGTGATGGTGGTTTGGTGTGTAGCTCTGAGCACCGCACGGGAAGGCCAGCGATCACCTTGTGCAGGTGAGTATGAAGGCGGTTTTAAAGCAGCGTCGGTGGTGACCTCTGCAACGATCACAGGCATAAAATGTCTTCCTATCTACATAATCATAAAATTTAATCACAGGTGTTAAGATAAAAGATAGAGAGGGAGGGGCAGTAATCAGTTAGTAATACTTCCTGTTTTATTGACTAACACTGATATGCTAACACTGTTGAAACTATAGCAACAGGCAGGGCCAGATTAACCTATAGACAAGTATGCCATGGCGTAGAGCCCCAAGCACTGAGGGGTCCACACACACACACAAAAAAAGTTTTTCTACCATATGCGGTATTTTCCTTTCTGGGCTTAATTCTGCCTTCCCGTCGGGGTACTCAAAATTATTATACATAGCATAAATTCAGAATATTAGTGGTGCTACGTTTGCCGCCGCCGCCAACAACGCGTACACTGGCAGCAGTGCGTGTTCTGGTACTGAGCTGGATCCACAAGCCTAGTTTGCCTTTTTTCAGAGGATCTACTGTAAGAAACTGTAAGAAAACCTGATAGACCACTAAAGTTGGTCTATAGAGGGTGTACTGCCTGAGAAACACGAATTTGGACTCAATCTTAATGTTAACCCTATAGGGATTTTACTATAGCGTATTATATATTCTATAATGTCGACCAAAATCTACGTAGAAAATATTTGACGCCATTTTACTACAAAATTATTAGTCCTAGAACAAATATGCATTGAGACAAATCTGTAAAGTTTGACAAGATCTATCAGATAGTTCAATAATCTTTCCAATATCTACAATAGCTGTAGAGACAATGAGGAAGAAAGTTTTAAATAAATGTGACATTTCTTCGGTTGTTTATAGTCCATTGTCATTATACTATAGCTCAAAAGAACGGGCGTGTTCTGCTCTTTCTATTGTACTCCATAATTTTTTTACGTAAACTTCATACTTTTTGAGTTATTTAATAAAAAGTTACCGCCGTCCGTCCCGGGGAGAGACTTGGACTCCGTTATGCTGTTGGAGAAAATTGTTTCCTCTATACAAACTAATGCTTATACATGGGTTCATGTCAATATTGGTCATCATTCTAAATTCAAGAAAACTGGCCCAATACAGCTTGTCATTGTTTATTGAAGATGTACAACTTCAATTCATATGCTCTTTCACATTTATGTGACAAATATTTATTTTATTCTTTGGACCCGGAAAATGTCGACCAAAATTTACGTCAATAATATTTGACGCCATTTTACTGCGTAATTATTAGTCCTAGTGCAAATATGCATAGAGACAAATCTGTAGAGTTTGACAAGCTCTGGGCTCATATCACAAAGGATGCAGCTGCCTCACATATATGTTCCTGAATCTTAATACCCATCTCACAACAAATATAATTAATGAAAGTGTGTGATCCTCCAGAATAGAATACTGGGCTGAAAATGTATTTTGTGGGTCTTTCAATAGGCCTCAAAATGTACAAAAAAGTTCATATATATAAAAAATTTCGACCCCTCAGGTGCAAGAGTTCGCTGCGCTCGCCACCCACCTACCTAGTTACGCCCCTGGGAGGGGGGGCCCAAAACTGTGGGTAGAGTAGAGCCCACTGTAAGCTTAATCCGGCCCTGGCAACAGGGTAGAAGAGGAAACACGCCCCAACACGCCATGCAAGGAAAGAGCTGCTTAAAACACAGCATGCAGTCACAGATAAACTGTGAATTCACTCCGTTCCAGACACATCCAACAACTTCTTTTTTCATTAGTTTATTATTTCTCCAAGTCTCATGTATCAATACCAGACACCACATACTTATAACACAGCAAACACCTTCAAAGTCAGATATTCTGGTGATTGAGTCCCGGATCAATGGATTGTCTCACTTCCTCCTGTACTGTTCCTACACCTCATGATAAATTAACGAAATTAAATAAAGCAATATATAAAGATAAATAAATAAATGTGAATATACAAATAAATGTTTTTATATTTTCGTAACTCATCTGTAGCATAAATAATTAGTTAATGAGAATAATTTACAATTTTATTTATGGGGAATATTATGCAACTATGTGAGTGACGTGTTTCTATTCCTGAAAAAAACAAAAGAACTTCAAATATATTTTTTACACCCTTAAACTCACCCAATAGTTTTCCTCCCAACAGATTACATTCTCCGCCCTAGCTGCCGTCTTAATATAGCTACTTGTTATGGCTATTTCCATGCTCTTTTAATGCCTCACTCTCCCCTTCCATTCACATTTGGTTAAACTCTGGCAAGAATGGCCTTTTCTTCCTCTTTTTGTTTTAAAACTTTATTGAAATCTCTCACTAAAACAATGTACGCGCGATAATGTTCAATTAGATTATATGGAATAGTTCACCCACACACCTCAAATAAACCGTCTATTATTATTATTAGTAGTAGTAGTATTATCATTATTATTAATAGTAGTAGTATTGATACTATTATCATTACCATTATTATTAATGTTCATTATATTGTATGTTGTTACACAATAGATCTACACAATCAGAAATCAGTCGAAACCAAACATCGCTTAATCCTGCTTAAAAGCCCGATAGTAAATAGATAAAGAGATGTTGAAATCTGATGATAAGGGTTTTCCAAGGCTATGAGAGTGTGAGGAGGTAGAGGAGGAAGGTGTGGCTTGTGTCAACACCCTTCTCTTCATAAGTGTATGTATTTTGTTTTTATCGGGGATCAAAATTAATATCGACCGCAAAAAAATTGCTGTCACATTCACACTCAAAAATTGCAATAACATAACTTATGCATAAACATACAATAGAAAAAAAGTGTTTTTTCATCAACCCTTTCCTTTTATTTCTTTGGATATATATATCTTGCAACTGGATTTTCTCACCCGACCAAACTTTTCTTTTTATCGTCCTTCGCATTGTGTATCCATCTGTTGGTGGGGGGGGAGGGGGGGGAGAGAGAGAGAGAGAGAGAGAGAGAGAGAGAGAGAGAGAGAGAGAGAGAGAGAGAGAGAGAGAGAGAGAGAGAGAGAGAGAGAGAGAGAGAGAGATTAACTGAATACATCCCATATTGCTCAATTTTCACAGTAGGCTACTGGCATGTTTCAGTCACGTCAAATCAAGTGACATACATTGTGTAACCTTTGTGTGTGTGTGTGTGTGTGTGTGGTGTGTGTGGTGTGTGTGTGTGTGTGTGTGTGTGTGTGTGTGTGTGTGTGTGTGTGTTGCATCCGCCTTTCCAGCTGATACCAATGTTGAAGTGGCTTTGATGGATCATTACGAGTCCACTGATAAACTGACGCACTTCCTTTCTTTCACCACCATGTGATAACTCAACGGCACGCATGCACGCCCACACCCACCCACCTGCTCACGCACGCACGCACGCGCACGCACACACACACACACACACACACACACACACCACTCCTATAATTAAGTGGTAACAACTGCACCTGTCATCCAGCAAAAAGTGGGTTCGAACGCTGCTCAGGTCGTTAAGGATTATTCACAGGGAGCGGTTAATGTTACCTTGAACAAAAGTGTGTGTGTGTGTGTGTGTGTGTGTGTGTGTGTGTGTGTGTGTGTGTGTGTGTGAAAGTTTTCAGTTTTACCCATAGAGCTCAGACCTCTATGTTGTCTGAGCTACTTCTGGGAGGATAATGGCTGACGATCACGAGTCCAGCACGTAATCCTCATCCCACTGTTACACACACACACAGGCGGCAGCAGCGGCAACGGTGGACCTGTTTGAAAGAGTTCTTCCAAACATGACTACTGTGACTGATCAAGGTTGTAGAGAACCGAAAGAAACCCGGTAGATATACAGGTAAGAGTTGTGTTGTAGTAGATATACAGGTGACTCTGAAAAAATGACAGAACATTATCTGCTACTATTACTACTAGTAATAATCTATTCTACTCTAAAACCTATATGCCACAAGTAATGTATCCAAACAAGGGCTCAGCTTACTGTTATATGGGTTTTAGTAAGTAACCACCCATTTTTGTGAAGAAGTTATTGATCTATTTTGTAGGTTGTGCTTAATCTTACTTATAATGCTAACCTATTCTTGCCAAACGTGTAAAACAATGTAAGTTACTCATATATTGGTGGTTTTTACCCTAAAATACCTATTTTTTCCTTTCATTATAATACACAACGTAAAATAGATGAAGGGCTGCATAGATGTGATGGGTACTATAGTCCGACAGATCTTAGCAGAGCTTTCTGGTGGGACAGAATCCAGTCTTCCCATGGGTCCAACGTTGCCATGTCTACGTGAACTAGCCAGTTAGAACTTGATGTACATAAGTAAAAGGCATATAAAATGCTTTAACGAAGATCCATGCAACATCAAATATAAAAAAATTATGTATAAAAGAAAAGTTACCGTTCTACGCTTACGATATTCATATGAATATCGAAGCGCGGCATTCATTTTTTTATAGTGTTGCTTGGAAAACGTTATCACTTTTATCAACGTTCACCGTAGTTCTTATTAAGGTAAATGTTGCAATAACTGTGTTCTAAATACAATATGAAGGAATATAGCAATAAAATGAGGTATTTCCTATATAAAATAAATATTGTAAACTCCCTTCAAACGGCAGCACTCATTTTTCAACCTCAGGACAGGTCACCTGTCAAGCGCGTACACGTACACACACACACACACACACACACACACACACACACACACACACACACACACACACACACACCCACACACACACAAAGTGTACGAAGTAAAAGAAGGAAGGTATGAGGAAGGATTAACAAAGAAAAAGAGAGAGAGAGAGAGAGAGAGAGAGAGAGAGAGAGAGAGAGAGAGAGAGAGAGAGAGAGAGAGAGAGAGAGAGAGAGAGAGAGAGAGAATGTGGGTGACCAAACCACTGTGTTGCTTTAAAAACGTTATCACTTGTCAACTTTCACACAAGTTCTTAGTAAAGTAAATGCTGCAAAAACTGTTATAAATACAATATGAAGGAATGTAGCAATAAAATGAGGTATTTCCTCTATAAAAATGAATATAATAAAATCCATTCAAACGGCAACACTCTTGTTGACACAAGGCAGACAGGGTGTGGCCAGCCTCAGGTCAGGCCTGGGTCATCCATCTGTCACGCATTCGACTTCCGGCACCGACACCAGACACACACGCCATGGAAACGAAACCAACTTTTCACCTGCATAGTCAGGCCAAAGAGCTTGTCTTTAACGTGAGTGAGTATTTTACATCGGAGAAGCAGTATGGAGGAGTTTTTGACGATGTTTCGAAAGCCATCGACCGGGCAGCTGCAGCAACAAAACTCAGCAAATCCACTATTGGAAGGATACGCAAAGCAGCTAAAGACAATGAAGAAAACGACTCTCGAGGATTTACGTCTCCGAAGAAAAGGCAGCGCACAAAGACTGTGACTGACTTTTTCGACGAATTCAATGAACAAGTGCTGCGAAAAACAGTGCTAGAGTTTTATGAGAGACAGCAGATCCCCACACTTGTTAAGATTCACGAAGAAATTAAGAATAAACTTTCCTACGCTGGCAGCTCTGAAACATTAAGGAATGTTTTGAAGAAATTAGGATTTATATATGCAAACGTTGATGGACGGCGATATCTGATGAAACGTAACGACGTCACTACTTTAAGATTCGAGTTCTTGCGTAAAATGAGGAAACATACAAGCTCTGATGAAACTTGGATAAACCAGAACTACACCGTACCCAAATGCTGGATAGACACCACTTCTAAGAAGGCCACGGGAGTTCAGGTACCCAGTGGGAAAGGTTCCCGCTGGATAATTCTACACGCCGGCACCAGGAATGGCTTTGTTCCCGAAGCCATCCTTACCTTCCAAGCTAAGAATGTCGGTGACTATCACGATCAGATGAACGCAGAAACCTTTGAGAAGTGGTTCAAGACACAACTGTTGCCGAATATTCCTCCATCTTCAGTCATCGTAATGGATAACGCACCCTATCACTCCAGGAAAATCGATAAACCACCGGTAGCATCAAATAACAAAGCAACCATAAGAGAATGGCTGGAGAGGAAGGGTGTGGCAGTACCCGATGGTCTACTGAAAGTTCAGCTCATGAAACTTGCGGCTGAACACACCACTGCTGCCGATACAAGTTACGTTATCGACAGGATGGCCTTACAGCACGGACACAAGGCTGTACGACTGCCACCTTATCACTGTCAGTACAACGCGATTGAACTGATATGGGCTCAACTTAAAGGCTACATATCAAAAAGAAATACATTCAAGAATGCAGCCTTAAAGCCGCTCATTCATGAAGCAATAGCCACAATTACCCCAGAAAACTGGAAAGATGCCATACAACACGCCGAAAAAATACAAACAGACGATGCAAGAAGAGACGTGGTAATTGATCATTTCATCGACTCCTTCATTATCACCCTCACTCCATCTGATGAAGAGGATTCATCATAATGGCTGTCATGCTGCCAGAATAGAGGATTAGGCCTACCGAAGAAACCTCTTTAAAAAAAACGCACTGTGACTTTTACCTCTTGGGTGGCGTGGAAACAAAGTCAACTTTTCAGTATATACAAATGTAAAGGTCGATGTATAACCAATGTGTGACAAATTATAAAAAGAGAGAGAGAGAGAGAGAGAGAGAGAGAGAGAGAGAGAGAGAGAGAGAGAGAGAGAGAGAGAGAGAGAGAGAGAGAGAGAGAGAGAGAGAGAGCGAGAGCGAGAGCGAGAGCGAGAGAGCGAGAGCGAGAGCGAGAGCGAGAGCGAGAGCGAGAGCGAGAGAGAGAGAGAGAGAGAGAGAGAGAGAGAGAGAGAGAGAGAGAGAGAGAGAGAAGCGAGAGAGAGAAAGCGAGAGCGAGAGCGAGAGAGAGAGAGAGAGAGAGAAAAGAGAAAAACAAACAGATAAGAATAGTACTACTGAGATCGCAGCAAATAGAAATAAGAAAACAACATAGGGAATGAGAAAGCATAACACACACACACACACACACACACGTGTCACGCGCTCAGGCAAGGCTCTCTCACGTAGGCCTCGGCTCAGGTCACTCACCAGCCAATCAGAGCGAAGGAGATATGGCAGCGTTGAACTCATGGGAATACTGGATTCTGTCCCACCAGAAAGCTCTGCTAAGATCTGTCGGACTATAGTGGGAGGCAGGTGTAAGGGCGGCCAGCGAGTGATTTATGTTCCTGTGGTGAGAGGAAACCATATATTATCAGCTATTTCCATGTTAAAGTCTAAAGGTGCGGTCACATGAGCGTTTTTTTTTTTGAGAATTCTCAAGCCGATATCATCCCGCGCCGGTGATTTTGCAGCTGGCGGTGCTGTATATATAATTGCTTTTCTGTGTATAATAAATTTCTTGATTTTCGTTTTATTTATACGTCATCAAACCAGCGCCGCCAGCTGCAAAATCACACGCTTGTGTGACCGCACCTTTAGTTTGTCTGTAAATGTATTTATCTATCTATCAGCATCAATGCAGGTTGCTATTAGTTTGCTAAATGTTGTGGCGACAATAGCAGTCTTAAGTTTCCCTCCTCAAAACGCCTCTAGTATTCTACAGCTTAATAGGCATGAAGATACAACAAAAACTTACCACATCAAATGAGGAAGGATCAGTGGCCATCATATGGTGGAAGGAGTGCTCCTAGATCCAATAAATACAGTTTGTGGTGGTGACAAGGATCAGCAGTGGCCACCTCTCAGCTGCTCACCAGCTGCTCTAGGTCATGGAGGATAGCAAAGTTGAAGGTTTGTTCACCAGGTTGGTCAGTGAAAGAAGATGAAAGCCAAAGCTGGTGGTGAACATTGAAATCCCCTAAAATGGAGATCTCAGCATAAGGAAAGTGAGATAGGATGTGCTCCACTTTGAAAGTCAAATAGTCAAAGAATTTTACATAGTCGGAGGAATTAGGTGAGAGATATACAGCACAGATGAATTTAGTTAGAGTGACATTGAAGTCTTAGCCAGATGGTAGAAAATTCTGAAGATTCAAGATTGTGGGCACGAGAGCAAGTAATGTCGTTACGCACATATGCCCAACAGCCAACTTTGGATTGAAAATGAGGATAGAGAAAGTAGGAGGGAACAGAGAAGGGGCTGCTGTCAGTAGTCACAGACAACTGTGTTTCAGTTAGGAAGAGAAGATGAGGTTTAGTGGAGAAGAGATGGTGTTCCACAGATTGGAGATTAGATCTAAGGCCACGAATGTTGCAGAAATCGAGAGTAAAAGTATTAGAGGAAGTGTCAAGACACCCGAGGTCGTCAGCAGAGGGGCAGTCCGACCTGGGGACATTTGTGGTCCCCTCCTCAGATGGGGACTCCAAGGCTGGGCTTGGTGAGGCCACTTTAATAAATTGATTTGAAGAGAGTGTAAAAGTGTAAGGTGTCTGTAATGTAAAGTAAAGTAAAGTAAAGTAGTAGAAGTTGTGTTTAGAGGTGAGGCTGCAGCTGCTCTCGTGTAAATGAGACACTAAGGGAACCGGGAAGAGAGGACACGGGGAATCACCCAGTCTGCAGCACTGCCTACATCCCCGTAAGTACCTCTCCTGGAGTATTCCACCAGGCGGCAGGTGTCTACTGCCTACTCCTATATTGCTGACCAAATTTTCTTTATTTGTTATAACTAAATCCAGTATGCTATCCTCTCTAGTGGGCTCACTCACTATCTGCTTAAGAAAATTATTTTGAATTATATTAATGAAATCATCCGATTCATGATCTCCGGTGGTATTAATCCAACCAACATTTGTAATTAAAATCCCCCATAATACACACATTTCTATACTTAGCTGCTGCATTAATTTCCTGAAATAATACCTTAGACGCCTCTCTAGATGGATTAGGTGGTGTATAGATATTACTTACGATTATCTTCTCCCTCCCGTTAATAAGTTCTAACCATATTGATTCACTGTTGACATCTGATATCACTTCTGTATTAACATCACTAGTATCATTTTCTTCACCTAGATTGCTATCCATCCTCCTACTGTGCTTATTATATCTTTATGATATGCATTGTACCTGTTTATTTAAAATTATGTTGCAAAGGTTTTCACTGCCGAGTCTAACTATGTTTCTGTGATAGCAATAACATCAAACTTTTCTATACTCGTGAGTCCTCTCAATAAATCCATCTTGTTTCCAATACTATGGCTATTTGTGTTGTATACTCTAATATCATTAACCCTTTCATCTACGCTAGCTGGGTTTTTTATCCCTGACATATTCATATTCTTACTGTGTTTCCTCCTGTTTTTACCAATAGTACTCCAACCTTGATCATCAAACTTGCTCATCTTCTTCTTCACACCTTCCTGGTCTCTAAAAAAAACCCTGGCTCTCATCTCACTCTCTAATTTCCATGACAACACCCCAACCCCCTGAGGAGAGAAGTGCACACCGTCTTTACCATACAGGTGATTTTTACCATAGAATCTGGTCCAGTTGTCTATGAACAACCATCCGTTCCTTTTGCAATGGTCAGCCAACAAGCTGTTCATTGCAAAAGTGTCAGACCTCAATCTTGCACCTGCAGCCCTGCGAGGCAAGATTCCACACACTCCAGGGATGCCACTAAGGTCACTAATCCTACCCAAAGCCTCCCTGTACCTCCTATCTGCCTCTGTCGTTCCCACCCGCACTAATACAGAAGGTGGGTGTGACACCCTCCACCACCAGAACACTCCCACCTACATCCCCTATGCCTGCTCCCAGAAAAGAGGCGAGTGTCCTATGCTTCCTATCTCTGGCACAGAAAGCCCTATCCAGATACTTGACCTGACTGTCACCAACAACAGAAGTCTTACCTGAAGACAGGGAGAGCCCACCACAAAACACTGAACCCTCCTTACGACGTCCAACCAGGGAATTTTTAAACAAAAATTTCCACAAAGCTGATCTTCAAAAATGGTGTCGTGAGTTAGGGCTAACTAAGATATGGGTGAACAAAGACCAACTCATCAATATGATAATTGTCGTCCACCAATCACCCAATAACACAAGGCCTGGCATCCAGCTAACAGCTAACCTGACAACATCGGGCCAGCCAATCCACTACCTGATGAGCAACAACTGTCCTCCACTACACCTGAACACTCAGGGCCGGCCTCTTCTCCACCTGGTGAACATCAGCTGCCCTCCACCACACCTGAAGACCAAGGGCCAGCCTCCCCCCTACTTGGCGAACAATGACACCCAACACTGGGACACTGGATCAGCCTCCTTGACACCTGGGGAACAAGGGCTGGCTGACCCTCCAACACATGAAGACTTGGGATCAGCCGCAGGAACTCAAAGCAACTCAGTCTCCATGCAGGTGACCCATTCATCCCAGGACGACTCACTGACAGCCCCTCCATCTACACACTCTGCAACGTCTGATATCACTGGAGCGGGTGACGAGGCCAAAATTGATGTGCGTAAAATGGAAAAAGACAGAAAAAATAATGTCTAAATTAGAGACAAAAGACCTAGAAATGGAATTGCTGGTCACTGAAATAAAGACAATAGAACTCTTGCAAAAACGAGTGAATGAATTAGAACTGCAAAAACAAGCAAAGTAAACCAAGTTCACCACCACTATCCTCTACTGACTGTCTCCTACTGGGAGACACCAATCTACAGGGAGTCCTACACTCCGACTTGGCACAACACTCCACAGTAACAACTATCACCGGGGCAAACATTGACCTGCTCAGAAGCTGGGTGACAGGGAAGCTCACTCGGATCCCTTCTGCTTGCGTTATCTACTGTGGTATGTATGACATTCTTGACAATGTTGCTCCTGACTCAATATTAGATAACTTAGGATCTTTGATAAGTGACCTTAAAGACAAAAGTAGTGATATGAAAACTTGCGTGTGCCAGATAGCACCAACGCCGATGTTGCATGAGACAAATACTGAAATAGAGGACTATAATAAACACTTAGTAAAATGGGATGAAACAAGCGGTGTGACAATAGTAAATACAACACATGTTCAAACTTGGTACCGGTGATTTAGATGAATTGTGTTTTAACATGGAAAAGGACATTGAACCCTACACTCTAAACAGACTAGGTGCTATCAGGCTACTGGACACTATTGATAAACAATGCCCACGATTCCACCTTTGTTCCAACTGGAAAAATGTAAAGAGAATGGCTGCTACTTTTTCTAACACCAATCAAAATAATGTAAAGCAGTCTAAACAGAAAAACAGCAGCAAACATTCACAATTACACTAAGAGAACACTTCCCACCCTATGGCACCCTTAACAACCACTCACAGTCCTTCTGAAGAATGTAGATTGAGGTGTTTTAGTTTATCCTTGTAAGTTAAGTTCCTCATCCCCTGAATCATTTTAGTCATCCTTCTTTGTACTGTTTCTAGCTTAACTATATACATTTCATAGTATGGAGAACAAAACTGCACACCACAATCTAAATGAGGCTTAATTAACACTAAATAAAGTGTTAGTATTACATCTGCTGATTTATTACTTACGCTCCTGGTGATAAAAGACAGTACACTGCAAACACACACACACACACACACACAGTACACTGTTAGCTCTGTTCCCGGCACTAATACACTGTTCTCAGGTCCTCAGGTCGTGATTTACTAACACTCCTAAGTCGTTCTCTGAGTTTGGTTTTTCTTTGTCTGCTCCGTTTCGGTTATATCTATTTCTTGTGTAATGTCTTCCTACGTGAATCATACTGCACTTGTTTATATTAAAGTTCACTAGTCATTTAACAGTCCACTCATGCATTGTTTAATTCTTCCTATAATACCAAAGCTTCTTACTCCAAGCTTATTTGTCTCCTATGTCAGTGTCGTCTACAAATTTACCAATGTTGCTACTTCTCCCAGAATCCAAGTAATTTATAGAGATAATGAAAAGTAATGGTCCTAATACAGACCCCTTGGGGCACCCCACTTATCACTTCACTTCAACTGGATTTCATACCATTTATTTGGACTCTTTGTTCCCTGCCATTAAGTCACGCTTGAATCCACTTATAGACCCAACCAAGTGATCCCGTGTGCTTTAATTTTCGTCAACAATCTCTGGTGCAGCAACCTGTGAAATGCCTTGCTGAAATTTAGATATTTTACATCATAATAAAAAAGTATGAATATAAAAGATTAGTGAGACATTCATTAATAACAAACAAGGTCCACTGAGCTGAAGTTCTTTTATGGACATATAGCGATGATAAACTAGGCAAGCAAATAACAAAATTATGCCATGTTGGCAACTTACAACTAACTATATATGCATGAAAACAATGTAAGACAAATATTCATTACATAATATTAAGCAGTTTCAGTATTTTGAAAAGGAAAGAAAAAGATATAATATGCATATTACTTATACATCTATGCATATAATTAGAAGAAAAACACAAATTACGTGAAAAAAAAAAATTAATACAAAAATGTTACAAAGGTCGAGTATAATTATATATAAGCAACTTCTTTAAATTACACTTAAATAAAGGTAATGACGTTATGCTCTATGTGTTTAGGAAGATCATTCCACTCTCAGGCTCCTCTAACCAAGATACTTTGTTGTGGATGTTCAGTTTGATGAAGTGGAATTTAAAAGTCATTTAATCTTCTTATATGAATATATAAAAAAAGGCTGAGGCTGACAACAAGATGTTCTAGGCTAACCTTGACTCTGTACTGGATCAGTGCTCCCGCCGGGACACACTCATTGTCTTGGGCGACTTCAATGTTGTCACTGGCACTGAGAGAGCTGGCTACAAGTTGTGTGTTGGTCCCCAAGAGCTTCTCTCCTTCTGAATTTTACATAATCCATAAGGTTGAGAATTGCAGGTTCTTGGTATCAGAGTCCAGACTAAACTGTGTTGCTCTGAAGGCATCTGTTATAAATACTTTGTTCCTTGCAGCTGTCATTATAGCAGGATCATCCATGTTAATGGACAGCCTTGGTGAATTCAAAGATAAATCTTTATAGCTGAGCACATTCTTGCCTTGGAAAAATATGACATAGGCTGTCTTAAAGGAAACTTCTTTATTAGAGTTTCTCGTTATACAACTATTGAATATTTTTTTATACAATGAACCATTTCATGCACATATGTGGTGGCATACAAGAAACACAGTTATATCATTGGACTTGTACGTATACTAAGTGTTTGTGTTAAGCAGCAGCCAAGTCAACCTGCAAACTAACTGTTCAAAAGTAAACAAAAGCAAAGCCTTTCTAAATATTAAGAATTGATTTCTTAAGCATATTAGTGGTTGGAATATTACATTTAGTTGCTGCAAACAAAGTTTTACTTAAAAGTACACAAAGGTCAAGACAAATTTTCTGACAATGTTGAAAAGAAAAATTTCCTTTGAGGTCTATAGTTTGAAAATCATTTTAAGTTTATGAGTAACTTTAAACCTTCAAAACTGACTTCAGAATTATTTGAAATCAGTGTAAATAAAAGGAGAAAATTCAAAAAATAATAATTTGAGAATTCCAGAACCTAGTCAGTCATGAAAGAGAATTCATCTCCATCATGACTCTTGGTAATTGCTGTGATCTCTTATTGCCTCTGTACTTTATGCTTCTACATAGTAAGTGGACGGCCTCGGCCTATCATGTTTGGTATCCTCATGAAAGAATGTTGCTAATGCATCTATTCAAAAATTTCCCACAAGTGAGATAAGACTAAGAAATTCATGTAGATTCTACAAAAAAATATTTCATGGTCTTCACCACATTGACCAGCACACATAAAACATGATACGCAGTTGAAAAAAGTATGTAATGTAAAAATACAATAGCAAGCTGTAAAAGTAAGGAGAATGTCATTACTCATCCAAATTACGTTTACAGTATTTATAAGTTCTTTTACACTCCATTAATGAACATGAAATTGTTTCAGCAACCTTTAAATGCTTATATATAAAAAAAAAAAATAAATAAATAAATAAAAAAAAATATATATCTTTGAAATTAGTTTTCTCCCTACATGGTCCCCAAAATTTCAAGAAATTAAAAGCAAAATTAAAAAAATCACTATACAAAACTTGTATAAAATTATACATTAAAGAGAAAAACTAAAAAGAAAAATCAAAATACAAAACCAAAGTCATATAAGAAATGTCGGCCATTTAATGAATTTAAACATTGAATCTCAAAAGTGATTCCTGTTCCTTGAGAGTAATTGTTCCTTGATCTATTAAGTCAGAGTAAGCTAAGGTTAAGTCCATCTTCAAGAGATCCACTATTGCCAACCCTCCAACGCCAGGTTCCTGAAATAAAAAACAGGAACATTTACATATGCTGACTAAATGAGTGAGTGAGTGAGTTGATGAAATCCAAGTGTTAAGGTACAAGTTCATGTGGCAATAATACTTATGTTAGGAATGTACAATGCACAAATATACAGAACTAATACATGTGAAGATCATTGACAAACAGAACAAAATAGAGTAAATATTAAGATGTTAGTCAGTTATGATAATCACATTAAATGAAACATATTAATCTAATGAGGGAAACACCACACAATCTATAGAGAAGAAAGCAAAGAAAGTGAACTCCTCAAATGTTGTGAAGGTAATGAATAACATTGCCAGCGGGATAATGTAAAAAGAATTATAAGTTCCCTCTAAACCCACTCCTACTACATTAAATATACATAAATATACACACTACATTAAATATACATAAATATACACACTACATTAAATATACATAAATATACACACTACATTAAATATACATAAATATACACACTACATTAAATATACATAAATATACACACTACATTAAATATACATAAATATACACACTACATTAAATATACATAAATATACACACTACATTAAATATACATAAATATACACACTACATTAAATATACATAAATATACACACTACATTAAATATACATAAATATACACACTACATTAAATATACATATAAAATGTCATAGGACAAAATACCGTATATGATGGCTTATAAGACATATGAGGTTATAAGACGCACCTTATTTTGTGCAAGTATTTAAATATAATGAAATAAATCAACGGTTTTAAACTAGGAATGTCAGGTGACGGGTTTTCGCCTGACATTCATACCTCTCCCAACGATCAGGTCATTTTTAAAGTTTCATATGTATTCAGATCATTATCAAATCTCAATATGTTATCATTCTACATCGTAATTCTAGTTGAAGTAACATTTTAATACATTTTCAAAACATAAGGAAGTGTGAAAATAAATTTACTTTATTCTCTACATCATATTTTTTGTTGAAATATTTAGTAGATTTTCAGAGCAAGAGAAGTTGTGAAAATAAATTTGTTATATTCATCATAAAATTAATTAAAATTGTTGTTCTGTTTATTCATGTTCAAATTGTACAAAATCATGGTCACTATCATCCATGCATTCCTCAAAGTCATCAGAATCAGAAGAATCATCACCTTCATGCAAAAGATCATCCTTTGTGCCATCAATGTTATCACTAATGTCACATTTGTTGAATGAAAGTACAACTGTCCCCGTTTTAACCTTATCCTAAGCATTTTTTATCCACTGGCAAATATGAGATATTGTAGCTCACTTGATGCGGTGTTAACTGATGCTGTGGCAATCACTACCTTGTTTACATTTGCAGGGATGTTTTAGGTTTTATTTAAAGGCCACTGCACCACTAACACCACTAGACAATACAGAACAAGGCTTTTGAAAGTATCTATACCAGCTGGGAATAAAAATAACTAGTTATGAGAGGGTACATATTTGAAATACATATATCTATATACACAGCTAATATTTGTCTTTTAAAGAGGGTTAACCAAGACCAGGTGTTTAGGGTTCAGGGAAGCTTAATGTTCCCCTCCCCCTCTATGCTTTATGTTTTCATAGAAGAATACAGAGGAGGGGCTTGCCAGACCCCTCACCCCTTCCCTTTTGGTTGTCTTATATGACCAGCAAGGAATCAG
>JAPQNM010000046.1:85000-117500 GCA_029783475.1 Metacarcinus magister
TCAACTGGCAAGTTACTTTTAACTTTAAAATGTTTTACACGCTTCAGTTGGTAAGTCATTGTTTGTGTCTACATGACAAGACCAAAGCAATCTGTCTATTGTGATGACTTGTATCAGGTTGTCAGCGCCAATGCTGTTTCTCAACTCACTTGTTGGACCACCAAAAAAGGAGTCAGGAAACAGTCTTGGAAATAAAAAAAACATGTCCACACACACAGTGAATGACTCCGCCCACACCTGGCATGAAACAAACAAAACACTCACCACTCGTGCTGTGCATCTAACAAACAGTTTTATGTGTAATTTTATATGTGCATTTAAGTACATTCTAAGTCAATTTCTATAGGTTTATGTTTAGTGTATATACAGTGTAGGAATGTATAGTGTAAGTTTTTCTCTTTCATGTTATATGTATCCTATATTTATGAATATTTTCGTTAAGTGTGTATGTGTCCACCCACCCAAGGCTTTTGGAATAGTTTCCCCTAAAAAATTTAGTTTTCAGCCTTTAATTAAAGTTTATAAAAAATTTTTTTTAAAAGAGAGAGAGAGAGAGAGAGAGAGAGAGAGAGAGAGAGAGAGAGAGAGAGAGAGAGAGAGAGAGAGAGAGAGAGAGAGAGAGAGAGAGAGAGAGAGACACATACTAACACTCACCTTCATCATTTCCCCATCCTTGAGCGGTTCAACTATTGTCACCAGACATTCATGATCCACTAAGTTTGCATGCATTGCCTCCAACACTTCTTTACTCCACACGCCATCACCCTCCGCCTACAGGAACAAAGAGAAAAAGGATAATTAACAAATAAGTTGCACTCATCACAGCTCATTAAGTAATGTTTGTAATAATGTTCAGCAAGGTGAGCAAGAAATATACTTTAGGTTTTGAACATATAATAAAATCTTGTTTATCCGGCATGATAACCTATTTTCCCATTGTTTTGAGACTTTCTTAAAGAATGGCCAAAACATTAATAAATCCATCCTATAATACTATTTTTTTTTAGCCTAACCTAGCATACTGATTACTATAAAGATGCTAGAACTCAATAATGAAGATGTGTAGGGAACTGGGTAAGGTCATTTTGAAATATTGTTTCGATGATTTTAAATATTTTTTGTATAATCTTATCCAATTTATGCCAAGGCCAATTCATGCTTTTGTATTGAGGGCGTCAATGTTCTGAATGCCCGATCAACAATATTTTACTGTACACTCAAACCTGGTTTTAACGGACTAAATGTTGAACCAACTTGTCTGCTACTTGAAAATAACCGTTGCTTGGTATTTGGTGGGACAGACACCAGTATTTTTCATATGGTACACAGATTACCACATATATAAAGACAATCTTATTATGAAATGCAATGATTGTTTCACTAACCTTATTTATTTATATGATTATGAATATTTCATGGGTATAAATATGTATTGCCTAGACATCACATATCATTAGAAAACAATAATGGCATGAATATATATTGCCACACCGGCCGCACTGCCATCTAGCAGACAGATGTTTCAAGCAGCAGACTTTTTGAATGATCCTGTCTGCCTATCCGGTAGCATATGGAGTCCATTGAATCCGAAACCCGTTGAATGGAGGGTTGAGTGTATGTGGAATATTTTCTATTCTGTTTTACAGTCTCTTACACTCCGTTCCTTCCAGGAATGTCCGCCGGAGGGATGGCCACGGCACAAGAACCTCCACTTTTCCCTATCTACACACTCATTATTTGCTTCTTGAAGCCCTTCCCTTATATCAGCAACTCCTTCATGCATGTACTGCTTAACCATACTGTTCAATATTACAACTGGCATTCCTTTCCTCCTGAGACAATCAATTTCACTCACATAAACTTTCCTAACAAACTCTTCACTATTTGTTTTATCAAGTTTACCAAACCACAACAAAGTATTTATTTTCATCTATTTCACTACACCACAATTCACTTGCAAAGTTCGCATGTCACATGTTTTATACACACTTTCATTGCTCTGATGCAAGAATGAGACAGATGGACGAACTGTATGTATCTAGACTTGACTAAACCATTCAATAAGATTCTACACATGAGATTGAAGATTGGAAGATGGAATACATTAGAGGATTGATAGGAACATTAAAAAACTCAATGGGAAAACTACCTGAAAGGAAGGAAAATGAGAACAGCATGTGTAAATGACATGACAGAAGGAGTAAGCAGTTACATAAGTCTGTTTGCAGATTTTACAAAATTACTAAAAACGATAAGAAACCACAAGGAATATGAGAAGATACAGACATAAACAAGACATATGAATGGAGCAAGATGTGAGAAATTTAATGCAAAAAATGTCATGTATTGGAAATTTTAAAAAGTGCCATAAAACCATCATGGACAAATACGGTTTTTTTTACGTTTTTTTGTTGTCCCTTAGCCAGTACTCTTTTAATGTAAAAAAAATAAGTAAATAAAAAAATAAAAACTTAAGGAAAGAAATGATTAGTGGAAGGTTGGGAAGACAAGACAGATGAAATAAAGGGAAATAAAGCTAGAAAAAGGCCAAGTAAAAATTAGTTGGACCAGAGACTGAAGTCCAAAGCATCACAGCATGGACGAGAAGCCCCTCCACAACGACAATGGGCTGGGAAACGGAGGGGAAAAGGATGGATAGGAAAGAGGTTAAAGAGGAATATAAAAGGAAGGTATGTGAGAAACTGTGAGAAGCTACTATGACAATTGAAGGAGAAAATATTAATGATGGTTTTAGGGTATTCAAATGTGGTTGGATAAAGAACTATGAGGAGTCACAGAAAGGGAAGTGTAAGGTGGACAGATGAAATAAAGGAAGCTATACAAAGGAAGAGGAGAGCATATAAGAAAATGCTGAATAGGAATGTAGAAAAAATGAGTGTGAGAAGAACTGAGTACAAGTTGTTGAATAGGAAAGTAAAAGAGTTTGTACAAGATTGAAAAGAAAGTGGATGAAGAATTTGGTTTAAAGCTGAGTGAGAAGTAAAATGCAAATAAGAAATTGTTTTGAAAAGAAGTTAAGAAAGAGAGAGGAGGAGTAGGTGTGATTGTGAACATTAATTAAGGGAGATAATGGAGTGTGTGTAGGAGGTAAAGAGTATATTAAGGGAGTATGGAAGAGTCATTTTGAATGTTTAATGAATGAGAAGACAGAAAAAGAACGTATAGTGTCAAGCAAGGGTATATGGAAGCAGGTGGAAAATGTGTGTGTGTGTGGTGGCTGGGAGGTAATATAGACAAAATGTGAATATCCTGCAATGTTTATTGAAGAAACAAGAGGAGAGGCCGAAGCTTGTCTGCGCTTATGTGTATAGTATGGAAGCACGAAGCTGGCTCAATTCAAATCAACAAAGGACTGCATCTGCATGCATATCATCTTGACTATAATGAAGATAACAATACATGGAGAAATAAGAGAGAAGGCTGTGAAAGGCAGGTGTCATAGGATCACTTGCAAGGATTATGAGACGATGGCATCTATCCGTGGAGGTAAAAAGAGGGTTAAGGAACAGTATTCTCCTCCCAACACTGATTTGGACATGAAATAGTTCACAGCAGTCAAGAGTGTGTGGTGTGGAAATGAGTTATCTGAGAGGAGCATGTGGCGTGACAAGATGGGAGGGTGAGAACAATGAAAGTGTGTATGAAAGGTGTGATATGGAACCATATACTAATGAAGTGAAGTGTGGTGTAGTGGAATGCATGAAAAGAAATACTTTGAGATGGTTTGGTCATATTGAGAGAAAGATATAGGATTAGGATGAACAAGAAAGGATGGAGTGTGTGGATAGGGAGTGGTGAAGACTCTTTCGTGGTCATCCCTTTGGGGTACGTTTCAGGAAGGAATGAGGCATCAAAAACTATAAATAGAAAGATAGATCTGCAAATTTCCATTTGGTCATGCATACAAAAGTGAAGCCACTTACCATATCCTAGAATAATCATCAAGAATCCCCTTGATACTTACAGGCATCACATTGTTGATCACTGCCTTGTAGCACAGGATGGGAATGTTAGTGTGGATGAGGTGAGTACGGATCTCATGAACCCTCACAGACTCAGGGTTCCCATAGTCAACAAATGTTACCATCACCTCCCCATCTTTATTCAGCTGAAAAGGTATGCAAAGTTGTTTCAGATAATGTGGTACTTACATAGCAGTAAGTAAAAAAAATAAAATAAAATAAAATAAAAATAAATAAATAAATAAAAAAAAATAAAAAATAAAAAAAACCTCTTTCCCCTTCTCCATGTGGTCTTTGCTCTTCTGAACATTATTGGTCTGTGTGTGGATGACACCAGGTCAAATACAGCAGTGAATATTTCACTGACAAGAACAGAGAGAAAGTGAATGTGGGGGCAATCAGTGATAACACTTATCAGGGTCCTTTCAGGTACTTGCCTCATTAACAGTAGCACGGTACCACCTGTTGTCACCATGGTACTGGGCCACCACAGAATCCCCCGGCTGCCAGCACAGATCTTGGTCCGATGGCACGCTCCCTTTATACAGGTAGGTTATGCTATTCCGGATAAAGGTAAGTATAGATGCATCTGTGGAAGGGTGGGAAGGAACAATGGAGAATCACATAGATATAAGCTCACTACTTATAAACAAATTATTAATCTTTTATATGTTTTGATTTTCTCATATAGCTCAAACTTCAAACATCTACAAGAAAAAGGAGTATGAATAAGTGACTACGGTACATTATTTGGAGGGAAGAAAAAGAAAGGAGAAGAAGAAGAAGAAGAAGAAGAAGAAGAAGAAGAAGAAGAAGAAGAAGAAGAAAATAAATAAATAAAAAATTAAAAAATAAGGGGGGGGGGTCAAGAGGATGGTGTCAGGATCACCCAACATGACGTCAACTTTTCCAAACTTCATATCTAAGTTTGAGTTAATAATCCCAATTATATCTATCTATTTATCTGTATATCACAAATGTAAGAGTCATTAGAGCCAAGCACTCACTAGTCTCAGGCTGCAGGAAGATGTGGCCGTCCTGGTCAATATAGGAAGGTTTGGCAGTGAAGGTGAGGTCATCCGGTAGTGATGGCTCCTTCCACCTCAAGGGGACTGAAGCAGCAATGGCGGAAGGTGTCGTAATATCTGACTTCATGCTGCTCTCACTCTCTGTGTCCTGAAAAAATAGTCCATGTAGATCCTTGAATAGATTGTACAAAATATGATTCACCAAAATATATGTTGTTGATTTTGATTTTTGTCATATGTTTTGGTCAGATTCTACTGAAGACGATTAGAGGAAACGAATGCAAAAATAGGAACTATGAGAAGCTCAGTGTAAAATATGGTTTTAATTTTCTTTGTAAAAGTTGTTTCAATTGAGAATGATGTAGAAGAATAATAACAAAGGTATACCAACAGGTAGACTATTAGCTTGGACATCAGGGAAGAATGAATGAGGATGACTTCAAGAAGCTTGCCAATCAGCTTGATAAAGAAGATAAAGGGTTTGTGAGCAGGTCAAAAGAGTTAGTGCCTCAGTGGTGCAGTGGTGAGCATATCTCACTACAAATCCACTGGCCAGAGTTTGATTTTATATATATATATATATATATATATATATATATATATATATATATATATATATATATATATATATATATATATATATATTTGGTATATATAAAAAATTTTATATTTTCTTGTAATTTTGGGTTTTCAGAACCCATATCAATGGTTCAATACCTGTACTACCCTTACAAGATATCAAAATATGACATATGAACTGAATATATAAAATAAATTCCTTTTTTGTTCTCTCTGCATTACCAACCACAATTTTGTTTAATGCCCCAGACCAATTCATTAAATTTACTGTTATATTAGGTTCCCCTCCCCCCCCGTGGCATAGGTAGGCTCAATGGAGGCCTTAGATGATCGGCCTCCGCCTGTTAGAAGCGTGGGTTAGATTTTTAAAGTGACGTCTCGTTTCATATAGAGAGGCTCCTGCTGCCAGCGGAAGCTCCTTGCGCATATAACTTTGCAGTCCCGTCGAGGATAGTGTTATGTCAGCATGTGGGTGATCTTAGGCCACTCAGCGGTATTATTGGTTATGGTTAAGAAGTAGTAACAGACTCATCATAAGAAGTATTCAAACATCCGACTTTACCGTTAACAGTGAATCCTGCTCTCCTTGCTTGGCATCACTGCTTGTTTTAGACACAGGGTTGAGGTTGACTTCCTTGCCAATATCTAGGGTTGAGTTCCTGAGGGATGAAACACTCAAAATGAAATACATGTCAAGATCACCTTCAGCTACTTCCTGCCAAATACTGAACCTTCCTTCAATCAATATAATAAAACCAATCTAATGCTACTCTCCAAAGCATTCAAAGCAGATCCTATCCCACTTCACAGGTAACATAACATTTTGTCAAGAGAGAGAGAGAGAGAGAGAGAGAGAGAGAGAGAGAGAGAGAGAGAGAGAGAGAGAGAGAGAGAGAGAGAGAGAGAGAGAGAGAGAGAGAGAGAGAGAGCTAACTCCCACTTAAATATGGTTCTCCACCCACCTGACAGGAAGGGCCAGACCATTGAAGAGAAGTTGGTTATTGATTGAGATCCACTCGATGGTGTTGGGTTCTATTGGTCCTCCGTGTATCTCTTTCAACCATCCAAGGTCAACAGGAACAACTTTCATGTGTAGCTTCTCATCCCATGCCGGTTCACCCTGACAATACCAAGTGTGAAATCATTATAAATATATACATTTTCTGTAAAGGATGTGTGTGGTACAGTTACTTCTTCCTTCTTCTCCTGCTTCTCATTACTATCATCATCAAACATCAATGAAGTGCAATACCATATTCCCTACTTAGCAGCATAAGGAGTTAGGTGAATAAGATCCAACACAAGCTAAAATGATGTATGATGCCTTTCAAAATGATGACGATGATGATGACAATGTGACCTGTGAAGCAACCCATCTACCATATGTCACATCTTATACAATTTACTTTTCTTCTACAAAAATACTGTAGATATCTATATATATGCACCTTTCAAAATCAAACTGATGTGTTAAGACATGACTTTCTTAACATATCTGCAGATTATGTTTCAGACTTTTGAACAAATCAGAAGAGATAGTTTCTTGGAATTTTAAAAAGACAAAAGTTCATTTAATTTTTTATGATTCTTATTGAAATATTTGCTTATTTTTTAATTCAATTCCATGTTATTAAACAAATCTCACTACATTGACCACACCCCAAGGGTGTGGTCAATGCAATCTGCGACCTTTGCGCACCCTTGGAAAAACGCACCCTTGGAAGTTAATAACCTATGGGAAATTCACTAATGTAGTCCGGGACTCTTAAGACTTATCCTTTTTTTGCCCAATAACCCCCGAAATACATGATATAATGAAAGAATATACAGTACATATACACATGTGATTAAATATGATAGATAATATTTTTTGTAGCCCCAACCACATGATATTAAATATAATAATATAATTGTATAATACAATGCCTCCTCCCCTCTTAGAAAAGAACTAAAGGACAATGAAAATTATAATGATATGGTAGCTATAAAGTGTAAAGTAAATATTTCCTCACTCATGACAAGCTTAATTCACAATATAAACATACTATACAAAAAAATAAATAAATAACAAGAGATGAAATATACAAAAACAACAATTACTATGTAAAAATCCTGTTATTTCCAAGGAGTCCCTTGGAGCAGCTGCAGTGACTTTGTTATACACTACACAGCCCAACCTTAACACCCAACTCACCTTATTCACAATGAAGAACTTCTCTGAGGAGGACAACTGGCTCCTCAAATAATCCAGGGTGATTCCAGGCCAGAGTTTGAGGCCAGCAGGTGGCTGCACACCTGCCAGATTCACTATTTGGCAGAAGGGTTCTGTGGTGCTAAACTTTCCACTAGGCAGCCGATTGAGGCTTGCCATGGTAGCCTCTTCTATGCCACCACAGTCTAGAAGAAGCACCTAAAAATCACAATGACTCGTCAGTGTCTGGGAAGGAAGCATTTACAAAGAATTCTTTGATTGAATAAAATCTTGTGATAACTTTAAATTATATAGTTTAAATTATTTACTTATTAAAGTTGTTCCTTTTTATATGCTGGTTTTCTATTTATATATATATATATATATATATATATATATATATATATATATATATATATATATATATATTTATATATATATATATATATATATATATATATATATATATATATATATATATATATTTATATATATATATATATATATATGTATATTTATATATATATATATATATATATATATATATATATATATATATATATATATAATTGTTCATAGCCTGAAAATAATGGAGATAGTTATTTCTGACAACTCATTTGAAACTAATTTATCATCCTCACAACTGCAATTTGTGCCTTTTTATTTCACATATATTGGTTAGTTTCTAAAACATGCATAACATTTGTTTATGTACCTCTATTATAATAAATTAACAAATATATAAAATACAATTCATGCTGTTCATTTCCACATATTATTCCCTTGAATATCACAAACCCTTAACTACCCATTTCCTTCTACCTTCTACCTTAACTCTATACTTCATATACAAAATTCATATTCTAAGCTTCTATAGTTGACTGAAACTCATATAATATATACCTATATATATATATATATATATATATATATATATATATATATATATATATATATATATATATATATATATATAGACACACACACACACATACACCATACCACTCGTCTCATTCTGCTCCTCAATGCACAAATAATCTTATAATTTGCTCAGCAAGAACAACTCAGTGAGGTTGATGGAAGAATCCTGTAATTTGATACTGATAATTATCCTGGTCAACTCTCTCTTATAGTTTCACTTCTTCCTCACCACAATACATTACATAAACACTAACAGCTGCAACAACTAAACAGAAGAAGGTGTAGCACCAAAAACACACCTGAATCTGTTTTTGTGTCACACTCAACACTCTTGCCCGGGCATGCTGTGTGTTCTGCCTCTCTACCACACAGTTGTCACCGACACTTGCTACAAACACGCCACTGGATGCCTCACTCTGCAATGTATCCTCGAGCTGCTCTTGAAACCTTTGGGGAAGTAAAAGAAAAATGTCCACAATTATAGAGTTTGAGATTGAAGAACGTTCTCAAGAAGGAAGAGAAGAAAACCACAAGATAAACAGACGAAATTATGCAAAAGCAAACTATTCAGATTTAAGATTATTTTTCAATGGGATAGACTGGAGAGAGATGGATAGACTTGAAGACGTTCAACAAAAATATGATTATTTCCTAAAGACGTACAATAAAGGAATAGAAAAACATGTGCCATATTACAAAGTAAGAGAAAAAGGAAATCAAGAGTGGTTTAATGCAAACTGTTATAAGGCGAAAAAGGAAAGGGATATAAAATGGAAGAAAGTAAAAAAAAGGCAAACGCAAGAAAACAAGAATGAGTACAAATTAGCTAGAAATGAATATGTTAGAATAAGAAGAGAAGAAGAAAAGAAATATGAAAAAGATATAGTAAACAAATGTAAGGAGGAACCTAAGTTATTTTATAGGTATATAAATGGAAAAATCAAACAAAAAGAAAGAATAACAAGGTTGAAAGAAAATAATGAAACAATTGAAGATCCAAGAGATGAGTGAAATACTAAACAAAAACTTCCAGAATGTATTCACAAGTGAAACAGAATTCAGACACCCACAAGAAAGAAAAGAAAGCACAGAGTTGTGGGAAATCAAGGTAAGCAGACATGAAATAAAGGAGTTGTTAAAGAACCTAGAAGAAAGGAAAGCTATAGGACCAGACGGGGTGTCAGGCCATGTATTAAAAGAATGTCCAGAACAACTTATTAAACCAATTTGTGACATAATAGAGAGCTCAATGAAGCAAGGAAAAGTGCCAAATGAGTGGAAGAGAGCAGAAATAATACCAATATACAAAAGTGGTAACAAAGAGGAACCTTTGAACTATAGACCAGTGTCACTGACCACCATAATTTGTAAGGTCTGTGAGAAGATAATAAAAAAGCAATGGACTAGGTACTTAGAAAAAGAAAAGAGAATAACGGACAGACAATTTGGATTTAGAGAAGGAAAGTCATGTGCAACAAACCTATTGAGTTTCTACTCAAGGGTGATTGGAATAACACAAGAAAGAGAAGGATGGGTGGACTGTATATATTTGGATCTAAAGAAAGCATTTGATAAGGTACCACATAAAAGGTTACTATGGAAACTTGAGAACATTGGAGGACTGAAAGGAAATATTTTAAACTGGATAGAGGATTACCTGAGAGGAAGAGAGATGAGAACAGTCATAAGGGACACAAAATCAGAGTGGAGGAAAGTCACGAGCGGGGTACCCCAAGGCTCTGTATTAGGACCACTGATGTTTATAACATATGTCAATGACTTACCGGAAGGACTGAGCAGCTACATAAGCCTTTTCACTGATGATGCTAAACTGATAAGAAAAGTAAATAGTCAAGAGGATTGCAAAAAACTACAAGAAGATCTAAACAAGATCCAAGAGTGGAGTGAAAGATGAAAGATGGATTTCAATGCAAGCAAATGTCATGTGATGGAAATAGGAAAAAGCTTAAAGAGGCCTACATGGACATATAAAATGGGAAACAGCATTATAACAAGAGTAGATAAAGAGAAAGACTTGGAAATAGTAATGCAGGATAATCTATCTCCAGAGAAGCACATAAATAAGATATTTGGAGAAACATACAATATGTTAAGAAGTATAAGAGTGGCCTTTCACTATATAGATAAAGAAATGATGAAGAAGATTATCACTACAATGATTAGACCAAAAATGGAATATGCTGCGATTGTATGGTCTCCACATAAGAAAAAACATATAAAGAAAATAGAAAGAATACAACGAATTGCAACGAAAATGGTTCCAGAGTTAGAAGGGAGGACGTACGAGGAGAGGCTGGAAGAAATGAATTTGCCAACACTTGAGGAAAGAAGGGAAAGAGGTGACCTGATAGCAGTATACAAACTGTTAAATGGAATGGATAAAACAGATATGAATATACTATCAAGGGAAGAAGCTGCTTACACAAGAGGCCAAAGGAGGAAATTAAAAAAGGGAAGATGCTTGAATAACACAAAAAAATATAGCTTTCCACATAGAAGTATAGACGCATGGAACAGTTTGAAAGAAGAAGTTATTGAAGTGAATAGTGTGCACAAACTGAAAGAAAAATTGGATCAATGTAGATACGGAGACAGGACCACATGAGTCTAGTTCAGGCCCTGTATACTACAACTAGCTAAATACAACTAGGTAAATACACACACACACACACACACACACTAAAAGCTTGATAATTCGAGCCCATATAACTCAAATTTGGGTAATTTGACCTGTTGCAGGTCGAGTTTGAATCTTTCAACAAGTTTCCATAAATTGGATCCACTTGTCAGCCTTCACAGCACCTCTAACACTGGAAACATTACCTTACAAATCCTCAGAGTGACACACACTTGCCTCAAGACGAACTCAGTGACGCCTGAATGGTGAATGTTCAGTGCACAGTACCATTAAAACAGAGAGAAAAAGAGAGAGAGAGAGAGAGAGAGAGAGAGAGAGAGAGAGAGAGAGAGAGAGAGAGAGAGAGAGAGAGAGAGAGAGAGAGAGAGAGAGGAGAGAGACAGGTTATTTATGGGGAAGCTGAGGTGTGCAAGAATGATGTGTGGACACGGGATCAGTCTCTAGAGGGAAAACTATCTACTCACAGTTGTAATTCAGCAACATTGTCGTTGAGGAGGATCTGAAGATACACAAAGGATTCCAGTACCTCCAAGTGGGCCACTCCATATCTTGTCTCCCCGGTATCCTGTCCTCAAAATGTACAAGTTAGCCATGGATACAATGATATTATACTTTTGGTTTAGCCAATGGCTATTCCTGAGAAAACATTATACTATATGACAGTTCTGACATTTCGTCTGCATCACACGTGCATTAAATGGTACATCATTTGTTCAAAGATTATACTGACAAAACAATTACTGATGAACTAGTGATACAACAGTTCCTACATTGTCTGAATCTTAATACTGATCATATAATTATTGATTAACTTGTGATAAAACAGTTTCTACATTCTGTCTGAACTGTTACTTGCATTGACTGAACAATAAGTTGAATTCCACAAATCATCAAAATCATGTCTCATCAGTCAACTTTTTTCAAAACATTCTTAAAATTTCTACTTCAGGCTCAGTCATATTCTCAAGGAAGGTGGAAAATGACATGTTTGTTAGTAACTATAATCTAACGCAAGTATTTCACTATCATATGCATACCTTTAATATAAACGATTCATATTACTCTAGCACACAAGCTAACACAGACATGAAGGTAAAACCATTTCTGATAAACAAAAAAATTTTGCATCTTTCAATTGCAGGAATGTAGCAGTAGACAGAATGCAACTCCATTTATTATTATATAAATTGCTCCATACTGCACATGAATGATATATATATATATATATATATATATATATATATATATATATATATATATATATATAAATTGCTCCATATTGCACATGAATAAATAAAACCATTATAACAAAACAAAAATTGATAGAGAAATAAAGCAAGAAAGAACACCAAAAAACACTGAAAACACTCAATATAACAATAAACAGATACTGAAAATTTCACTCAATATAATAAATAAGTCAACCAAATAAACATTATTTAGTTCCTGTTCTCTTCAAAGTAATTCAGAACCACAGGTCGGTATAACTAGTTTTCTGAATATCAAAATGAAACGCTAAGAATAGTTAGTTCTCTTCATCAGCGTGAAGTGTGTTTGAAGTGTGTTCTAGTCACCGGGGAAAGGATGGGACGTGGGGTGGATGGTCTGGGTGGTCTTGGTGTTTGATTTATTTCAACAGTCTTTTTGAGAGTTCTCCTCCTCAGCTCATGGCTATTTGTGTCACTGGAACTGGAACTGGAAGGAATATAAAAAATATCATGGCACACACATCACATCAAACTAAATCATAATAATGTGTTCAACTTTGGACTGTTCCCTAATCCATGATCTCTTCCTCTCTCTCATGTTATGCCAAACATTATTCTCTCCATTCCCCTTTGGACACTAAAGTTTTCGTTCCAGGTTTTTTGAAAGACTTCAGGTTTCAGATCCATATGTTAGAATAAGTGGAATGCATTGATTATATACTTTTCTCTTCAGTGATAATGGGAGATTACTTTTCATAACATTGTCTTCTCTACCAAAAGCATTTCATTCCATTCCATTCCTATCATGATCTGGACATGCATCAATTTTCTGTCCCCCAAAAATTTATTC
Source organism: Metacarcinus magister (assembly GCA_029783475.1). Classification (NCBI taxonomy): domain Eukaryota; kingdom Metazoa; phylum Arthropoda; class Malacostraca; order Decapoda; family Cancridae; genus Metacarcinus; species Metacarcinus magister. The sequence goes on from JAPQNM010000046.1 coordinate 98,420, forward strand.
CCAGACATATCCTATTACTTCATCATCTATCTTAATTTTATGGTCTGGTATGTAATTATTGAACATCACTTTAACTTTCTTCATATTCATCTTTAAACCCATTTTCTGACAACAATAATCTTACTGGACCTACTAAAGAGGTTGTCCGTGTGGCTACACTACTACTACTATGATATCTACTTCATAGAGACAAAAGGACAGCACCCACCCTCCCTCCAGCCGAAGCTGGCTAGAAGATGAAGGATTAAAGAAGGTGGTTGTAGTGATATAAAAGGTCAACAAAGTTACTGCTTCACCTCCAGGAAATTGGCCATGAAAATACGAATCTTATAAAAAAGAAACATCCCATATTATAAAAAAAAAAAGTATCACAAGCTATTTCCATTATTTAACACATCAAATTGAACAAATAAAACAAACACAAATACTCCCCCTGAGGCAGGCACTTATTTCCTTACCAGGATGATTTCAACAAAGTTCTGTTATCCTGAGTCAACAGGTGCACCAAGTCCAGGTCCTTCCCATCAGAAGGCACCACCACACGCACGTTGCAGATCTCACCGTCATAAGTAAGGAACACAGCCTGGGGGAATATAGCAGAGTATAACTATGAGATTTCAATGTTTCAAAACAGGAAATGGTGGAGGGTTATGCGAAGTAAAAAGAAAGAGTTGAATGTTCATAAAAACATACTTGGGGGAAGAAAAAAAAACTCCATAAAGGTTTGTTTCATCGCTTGGGGAAATTTTTTTTTTTTCCCCCCATTATCATTACCATTTTAAATGCATGTATCTACATGTTTTCCTAATGACACCCCGACAACCTGCAGTCTCTAGCAACTTTCCTGCACAGGACTAACAACACTACAAACATCATGGTCTATAGCATTCAAAGTTGTCTTGTATTCCCTTTAAAAACTCTATAAAAAATGTTCAGATCTCAAACTTTTTTCATACAATCACTTTCCATTATATTCTCAACATGTTTATACTTACTAAAGCTAACTTCCTACCAAAATATACCTCAGGTGAGCAGGATATTTAAAACAAAAACTATACAAAGGTATTTTCCTAGTATTTACCTAGCTGTAGTATACAGGGCCTGAGCTAGACTCGTGTGGTCCTGTCTCCATATACGTTAATTTGTATTTACCTAGTTGTATTTTACAGGGTTCGAGCAGAGCTCATTATGTCCTGTCTCCATATCTATATTTATCCAACTTGTTCTTAAAATCATGTATGCTGGCTGCCTCAACAATCTCCTCCCTCAGTCCATTCCATACATCCACAGTTCTATGTGGAAAACTATACTTCTTCACATCTCTTGAGCATGGACTCTTTCCAACCTTCTTTGAATGCCCTCTCGTACGTCTGGCTGGATGCATCTTCCGTCAATATCACCAGGTCTTGTCTGTCTATCTAACGATTTTGTACATGGTTATTAAATCTCCTCTCTCTCTCTTGTGTATGTGTGTGTATTTACCTAGTTGTATTCACCTAGTTGTAACATACAGGAAAAGAGTTATGCTCGTACTGTCCCGTCTCTAAATCTACTATTATCCAGATTGTTTTTGAAATAATTAATATTTCTTGTAATAATTACTTCTGCTTCTATATGGGAAGCTGTATTTTTTTATGTCTCTCTTGCATGTAGTCCAATTTGCCTCTTCAGGTCGTTGTTCAGTGTTGATGTCTCACAGCCATACAGTAAGACAGGGATTAACAGCAAATTGAAGATTCGAATCTTTGTAAGTAGTAAGGACAAACTAAAATTGAATTTCTATAGGAAAGTGAGAAATAAGCTAGCTACAAGTACAAGTACATTAAACAGCGTAAGGATAACTTTTTCTGATTTGTACTCAAAAGTTCTTTTGGTGAAGCTGACTAGTTTGTTAGCTCTGAACAATGTTTACTAGATTTAAATTCATTATTAATAGTTACCCTTAAGTCTTTTTCATGGCCATTCATTGTATATTTATATTTCGTGAAATGATTATTGTTTTTGATATGCAATACTTTACATTTAACAACATTAAATTTCATTTGCCACTTTTCTGACCAACTGATCAAGATGTCAAGGTTGGATTGTAATTGTTTCTTTTTAGACGGTTGTAGTTGCTCTACCCGTGATTTTCACATTGTCACAAGATTTTGGTATCTTACAGGTGAGGCCTTCATCAATACCATTGACAAATTAGAAAAAGAAGTATTGAGCCGTGTGGCACACCACTTATAACGTCACAACAGTTAAATGATTTACCGTTAATCACATGTTGTTTTCTCTCAGAAAGCCAGTCTTCAAGCCACTTAAAAATTTTCCCAGCTATGCCATGACTTAAATTTCTTTAGTAATCATTTATGGGAAACTTTGTTTAATGCTTTTTGAAAGTCAGGATAAATTATATCTACTGCTTTTGTCTCATCATAAATGTTGAATACATTGTTATAAAAGTCAAGGAGATTCGTTAAGAAAGAGAGTTTGTTACAAAAGCTATGTTGAGTATTATTAATCATATTTTATTCTTTGAAACTCACTAGCTTATAACATATTATAGTTTACGTAAAATTACCAACTATGGATGTGAGGCTGATTGGTCTTGTAAGGATGTAACATTTGCTCATTTCCAAGTGTCAGGACTCTTCCAGAATTTAAGGATTTATTGAATAGTATTGCAAGAGGTTTGCTGATTTGATATTTTGCATCTTTTAATACTCTCGCTGCAATACAATCAGGACCAGGAGTTTTATTTACTTTAATTTTATCAAGTGTTTTAGTTACTGCATCTTCAGTCAAGTGACAAGTGCTTAAAGGAATTAAATTAGGTTGGGCTGATAACTGATAATGAAGTAATTACATCAATGTTGGTGCACCGATGACCAGCTGATCAATGATCTCAGCATTTGTTTATTATATTAGCACATGATAATACTTGTTACTTGTATTGTCATGTTTATAAAAAAAGGTATATACAATGTATTCTATTGATTTTCAATTAATGAAGTTGTCTTTAGCATCATTGTATATCAATTACCAATTTGAGAGGAATGCATGGATTGGCATAATTTGGGAGTGTTACCGAACAGCATTTTCTTTCCATAGATAGAAAACATTATAATATTGCTTTTTGAGTCCTATTATTGGTAGTTACGATGACCTACTGTAATAAGCTGCAATTGAAAGAAATGTAATATCTGTACCACAATCTCCAAAGAGTCAAACAGAAGAAATATAAAACATCCCTAACCTGCCTCACCAATGCCTTCAGGAACACCCTTTACACACCTTCACGTTGGGAACATTACACAACTGAACCATTCGTTGTGTGTCACTCTCCATCCACTTTCCTCCCACCGGGTTGATGCCCACCAGCTTGCACGGAATAGCCTGTAATAAAAATTAGGAACTTCAAAATAAACATAATTAATGTGCATGTCAATATTTAAGGTAAGATTTACAAATATTCCAATAAATTTAAGGTATATATACAAGTCTAGCCACCAGCCAACATTTTGTAAAGGCTTACAATGGTAGGTAATGCAAGCCTTAACATGACTACACTAAATATTCAGGGAATTATAAGTTATCCCCATTTTATGCAAGGATTTTGTCTGAATATTTGTTCTAACACTAACAATTATGCAGTAAAATTAAACCGTATCCTTTTTCTTAAAACATGACTTTCTTTCTCATTTTCTTGAAAGCTATTAAAGATATTGGAAATATCATTGCAGCATCTGATAGACCTAATTAAACTCTACAACTGTCATTATGAATATTTGTTCTAAGTCTAAGTTATTCAACAACTCCAGTATTTCAATTTAATTTAGCTTCATTTCGCACATTTTGTAAATCTGTTCTCCCTCCTTGCAGCTGTCTTACTTCAAATTATCTTGGGATCACTTTCAAAAAATTTCAATTTACTATTTTACTGTTTTTGGTGTTCACGTATATTTCATTATCCTCTTTCAATCATACTATTCTTTGTTTATATTTTACTTTGTTATCTATAGATCTATACAACAGTTTGGTTTAACTACATCCTCTTCAAATCTATTTGTTCTCTCTTCTATAATAATCAATAATTAAAAAACATTTAAGTGGTCATTTCTCTTCAAAATTCCAATGCATTCTCCTCAATATCTGTGTTTGATGAATAAAGCCTCTTTCCCTTCACCACTCTTGGAGCAGTTCATCCAGAGGTAAACAGAGCAACACACATCATCCTTTGTGTTGGATCGCCCAATCTATCTTTGTGGATCCTGTGTTCATTATGGTAAACATTGTTGAATACTTTTAGACCCGAGTATTATTCACCCACACACAACACCATAAAAAAACTGTGTGTCAGGTCAGTCACACAATGGGTACAAGGTGAAGGGGCGTATTCACAAGAGTCCTAAAGTTTACTCTTTCCGCTTCATATTTCACTGATGCCCTCGCCATCCCAACACCTAATACAATACTGATTTTCACATTACATCATTTGGAAATGCATCCCTGATAAAACAAAAAAGTCTTTCAATGATCTTGTAAGCTCAACTACACAGAAAAAAATCTGCAACCGGACAACAACTAGAAAAAATTTGCCACATTTTTTACCATACCTGGATAGGCAAGACAAGAAAGTCATCCATAATCTTGTAAATCTGATGGTATCCAAGTCTCTCTGTGCTTCCAAAGTCTACAAACTTCACAATAACCCTATGATCACCAGGCAGCTCGACCACTCTTGCTCGTTGCCACCGTCCATCCACACTGTTCTGTGCCACACATGACATTCCTGCAACACATAAATCGCAAAAGAATGAATGTTTATTGGAAAAATATGCTTACATGTTTAATAAAATATTCTTTTGAGGATTCACTAGATTCATAAGAAAGGGAAATTGGCATGGCATCAATTAAACAAGATGCAAGAAATCAAAGGGGCCATAAATAAGGTTCTCATAGTCAAGGAAAAAATAAAAATACGAACAAATGGTTTCAAGCTAGACAAGTTCAGATACAGGAAAGAAATAGGTAAAAATGTGTTCACTAATTGGGTAGTAGAAGAGTGGAACAAACTCAGCAAGCATGTGGTAAGTGCTGGGACAGTAGATACGTTTAAGAAAAGGTTGGACATTTCAATGGATGAAGAAAACATTAGATAAGTGTTAGGTGCACAGGAGCTGCCTTGTGTGTGTGTGTTAGGTGCACAGGAGCTGCCTTGTGTGTGTGTGTGTTAGGTGCACAGGAGCTGCCTTGTGTGTGTGTGTGTTAGGTGCACAGGAGCTGCCTTGTGTGTGTGTGTTAGGTGCACAGGAGCTGCCTTGTGTGTGTGTGTTAGGTGCACAGGAGCTGCCTTGTGTGTGTGTGTTAGGTGCACAGGAGCTGCCTTGTGTGTGTGTGTTAGGTGCACAGGAGCTGCCTTGTGTGTGTGTGTTAGGTGCACAGGAGCTGCCTTGTGTGTGTGTGTGTTAGGTGCACAGGAGCTGCCTTGTGTGTGTGTGTTAGGTGCACAGGAGCTGCCTTGTGTAGGTCAACTAGCCTTTTGCAACCTTATTATTTTCTTATGTTTTATGTTCTCAACCTTAAGCAGATTTTCATTACTGCTCCCCATCCCACTTCAAATGGACTAGTTGAGAGAATGAAGAAGATTTTATAAACTCTTTGTCAGATCAACACGAATATTGCTCCACGGTGTGGAAGCCACACACACACACACACACACACACACACACACACACACACACACACAGAAACATTGAAAGGTTGGATAAAAATAATAAACAAAAGACAGTACAAGTATACCAATTTGAGGAGAATAGACGTTCCATTCCACACAATCCTTTATCTTTGGATCACTGTAGCATTTATCCAAATTCGTGAGCATAGAATTGATGTGATCTGAGGATGATGTAAACTGCAGATGAAAGTTGTGTGGAGAGATGATGTTCGACACCAAGACTTCTGTATCAGGCTGACAGAAAGGAATGTCTGGCACTAAGTATCTCCTCTTGAACGCCGCCTTTCTCTTCACATTGTCCTGATGGAAGACAATAACAACTTCATAGAACTCTCATCATGTACGTAACTGTGAATTCTTCTAAATTCAAATTATACAGATTGTAACAAAAATGTTATACACCTGTGAGTAAGGTGTTGGACCACTTACCTCGCTGTTCTTTTAAGAAACTACAAGTAGGAAACAAAGCTTTAATTTACACAAGGGGGATGTATTGCTTATGATTCTATAGGTAACCGAGATGTGCAGCTTTCCTGTGTCAATTTCCTATGTCAAAGAGAACTTCAGTTTTCAAAAGCAAAGCAAAAGGAACATTAAAATTTGCTTATATTCAGTTTTCACTTTCACACACTGCTCTTGCAAGTTCAAGATTTGTTTTCTTTTAGCAATTGTGTTTGAAACAGCTGGACTGCAGAGCCTTGCATGTTTATATGTTAAAGTGTTTGCTTATTGTAACACTTGCAACAAAATCTAACTTATTAGGCTTTAGTTTTCTTCAATTCCATTATTTAAATCACAGATCAGTTAAATATAATGCATAACAATAAAAATAAACATCTATTTGTACCATAATAAAATCTGGGAATTCCAGCAGCTTATTGGCAGTGAGTGAGAGGCAGTGAGGTTGTTGGTTAATGGTGTTCAACAAACTGAGAGCTTGGGAAGCATGTAAGTGAGTCTGCCATTTTTCTTGTTAATACACAGCCACTAGATTACCAAAAGCATATTGAGAAAATGTTGCAGGTTTATCAAGATATGGGATGACGAATGCCTCTCAAGATTCACTTCCTCCACTCCCACCTAAACTTATTCCTCCAAAAAATTCGGAGCCGTAAATTACAAACATAGGGAAAGGTTCCACCAAGAAATGGAGACCAACTATCAAGACAAGTGGAGTTCCAGCATGATGGGAGACTCTTCCTAGATGCTTCTGCACGACATCCCGGAGACAAAGTACAACAGATCGTCAAAAAAAATCACTTCTGACTGTCTGTAGTCTGTAGTAGTATAAGCTTATATTCAGTTAATAGTAGGGAATATTAAATATGGAGGAAAAACAGTTGCAGAATGATGTTCATGATATGTGACCTTGCTTGGAGACAGATAGAAGAACCAGAGGAGTGGAAGAAGGCAATTATTGTCCCCTTGCATTGAGGTAAATGTAGTCAAGATGAGTGTAATAATTAAGAGGGATATGTTTTACTAAGTGTGCCAGGAATAATCTTGATGGTGAGACCTTTGGAAGCTATTGGAGGGAAGGTCAGCGAGGAGCAGGGAGGATTTAGGAAAAGAAAAGCTGGTGTGGACTAGATATTTGTAATTAAAATGAAAGAGGAGTCCTTCGAGCAGGGTAAAAAATGGTATGCAGCCTTCATGGACATAAGAAATGAGTGAGTTGATGTGAATAATGTAAGTGCCAGACATCAAAGGTCATATGGTGCTATGTTAAGCAAACATGCAGACGGCAGAGTAAAAAAATAATGGCAAGGCAAAGTCTGAAGACAGAAAGAAGAGTTAGTTATAGTGAAATGGTTAAATCAAATGTGGGTTTGTCAAAGAACAGAAAAACCAGAGCCAGAGTGGTTAGAGGCATCAGTAAATACAGGAGTGCAGTTGTCATGAGTAAAAAGGTTAAGGAGGTAAAGGATAATGAAGAAGGTATTCTGTGTTCGATGTAACTGAAGGATGGGAAGGATATAGAAGGAAAAGGGTGAGGGGGATGGCGGGGGATGGAGGGGGAGGTCATGATGGGAGGAGGGATGAACTTCTGCTGGAACACAGAAGATTTTATCAGAAGTAAAATGTGATAAGATAAAGGAAGTGATACATCAATTAAAGGTTTTGCTGTAAAGGTTTCAATGTCAAAGATGCACTAAGGGAAGGAGGAGAGAAAAAAAAGTGGGAGTAAAAATTTTCTTGTCAGGAGTTTGTGAAGAAGTTTTGTGATTAGGGATGAAGTAGCTAGCATGAGTAGATGGTTTTCGAGAGGAAGCACAGGAGTGACACTTTTTTGGTGTCAGAATACGGTGTGTGAGGGGAACAAGGCTTGAAATGGAATGAGTTGAGGCGGGGGTGTCAGGGTTTTGTGAAGAAAAATAATTAGTCATTGGTACTAAAGGAACTACAGGCGGGGTGAGATAAGTGAAAAGAGAAGCAAGGGATGGGGATGAAGAGAGGTTAATAGCAGTGGAAGAAGAAATTGTACTACATGAAGGAACGAGATGAGTGGGAGAGGAAGAGGTATGAGTGGATGAAGGAGGATGGGATGTAGTAGTTGGAAAGATAGTGTTAAATGTATTCCATGGAGTGTCAGTGGAGAACCCTCACAGAGAGGAACCTGTTGGAAGCCATGGGCTGAGACATACAGTCCCTCTGGTTTTTTTTTTTTTTTATCTATGTACTGTATGTATCATCTATATTTAATTTTCATGATCTGATGATGTGGACTGAGCGCTACGATTTTGTTTATGCATTCTGGCATTCATACTTTCTAGGCACAGCAGTCTATATAGTTAATTGCAGTCTATATAGTTAATTGCAGTCTATATAGTTATTTACATCACAGTCGTGTATATAGACACTGTCATAGTGAATAGTTATTTGCATTACAGTCAAGAGTGTGTGGTGTGGAAATGAGTGATTTGAGAGCAGCATGTGGCATGATAAGATGAGAAGGTGAAAGTAATGAAAGTGTGTATGAAAAATATGGTAGTTGACCTTCTGCAAATAGAGCAATGTGGTTAGTGGAATGAGTGAAAAGAATGCATTAAAGTGGTTAGGTCATATGGAAAGAAAGAGTGAAGACTTTCTGAAGAAAGTGTATGAATGAAACTGAGATCCAAGAAGGAGAGGACGACCAATTGTAAGATGAAAGGATAGGATGAAGGAGTTGCTGATAAGTGGGGATGAGGATGGGGATAGAGAGAAGTGTAGATTCTTCTGCTGTGGCCATCCCATTGGCGGACGTTCCTGGAGGGAACAAGACTAAAAATAGATAGATTACAGAGGGTAACAAAGGAATGCAAACACCAACTGACACACTGGTTCCTACTTGGCTTCTGAGAGACAAAGATGTCAGTGTTGGTGTCAACTGAAACACCAGTCTCATATCGACCCAAGAAAAAAATTGGTAAATGTTAGAAAAAGAAAACTGTGCCAAGGGTCGGATGTGTTATCAGGTAGTTTGGCATAACTTTGGAAGCCAAGGAACTAGTAGATCAGTTGTTCACCTGTACTTGCATTAGAAAAAACATATCATTACATAGTAAAGACAAGCTGCCACTCACCACATGATTAGAGTCGTTGGTGTAGACTGCATACTCTAGGAAGACTAGGATCTCCCGTATAGACACTGGTCGGTCATCAGAAATGGCATAGGTCCTCCATGGCCGCCTCAGATCAACCTAACACACACATACAAACAAAACTCTAACACTCACAAGAAAAGTTTCTTCACAAAATAATATGATGAATTTGATCATTTTTAAACACTACCATTCTGACCTGACATTTGGTGGTGTTGTTATTGGATTCATAACTGATGAGGAGGAATTGTAGAGTAGCATTTTTGACAAGTTTAGCAAAGAGTTCAGTGGCAGCCACGTCCCAGTCATTGCCTTTAGCTGGTTCCACCTCCCACAGACCACAGGCCAGGGCAAGTGATGGTTGTTTCTCCAAGCGGTGTTTCATTGGGCATGGGTACATTCTACACAAACCACCACAATAAATGATATAACAACATAAGAACATAAGGAGGCTGTAAGAGGCCAGTTGACCTACACAAGACAGCTCCTGCACGCCTAACACCTATCATCTGTTTTCTTCGTTAATGCATGCATTGTCTTTACCAACTCAAAAACACACTCATCAAGCCAGCAAGTCCAATATTTTTGTACGTAGTATACTAGTAGATATACTTGCAACTTAACATAAGGTGTTTTTGTCCCTTAGTTCAACAGTGTACAGGTTAAGGAGGAGTGGAGTTGTCATTCTGTATTAGTGGGCGCCAGTGTCTTCCCTTCCTCCTTGCATGGCACCAATGCAGATTGGTTGTCACTGCACTTATTTCTTCTGATACTAAGGTTGCATACACACTACACGAGTCAAGTCAAGGCAAGTCACATAGTCTTGACTCTATGTGACTCGCCAGTCAAGGGAACATAATTTTTCAAGTAATTTTGCAGGAACCATTCCCACCAAGGGAGTCGGCATGACTCAACTCGGCTTGACTTGACTGGTTTGGTGTGTATGCAGCCTAAGAAGAGCATGTAGATTGTCTGCTTGCAATCTTGAGATTAAAATAACTCATCACAAGAAATTCTTTAGAAAAGAAGGAAATTATTGACAAATATACAGATGTTTGACGAATTAGAATTTTAAAAATATTATACAAAACAATTTTTAACTCCAACCTTAACATGCAGGCAAACAACCTCCATGTTCTTCCCAGTATGAGAAGACAAAGGTAGTGACAACCAGTTCACAGTGCTGCCACGCAAGGACAAACATTTTTGTGTGTCTATTTTTACTATGAGGTTCAATTCTTAAGGGAAATTCCAGTTGAGATAGAAAAAAAAATCTGAAAAATATATATATTATTTTATATATATATATATATATATATATATATATATATATATATTATTTTATATATATATATATATATATATATATATATATATATATATATACATATATATATATATATATATATATATATATATATATATATATATATATATATATAAAACAGATGTGATATGGCATCTTATTGAGCATCATTATATTCTGGAGTTTTACAGCGATGTATGGAATAGTTTCCATTTAAATGACTGTGTGTCAACAACGTGCGTTTGTTTATGTTCACAACCTCTCATTTCCTTTCCAAAAATTATCAAAAAAATTGGAAGAATTTTTACTATTATTTGATGAATATGTTATGCCAACCTAACCTAGATCTGTGAGGCCAGCCAGACACGACTCAACCAGCCTGGCGGCCTCTGAGCCAATGTGAACAGAGGAGGCAGGGCCATTTTTCGTTAGTGTAATACACCCATCCCACTGCTATCACGCATTCTGCCATTGTGTCTTCTGCTAACATGCACATATCAAAAGCTGAGGAGGAGGAGGATGATTCAACCATAAAGGAAGAACAAACAGCAGCAGACCAGCTGGTCCTTACGAGGCTGTTTGACATAAGGTACACTATGTAATGTAAAGTGAGACACAGGACAGTACAGGCGAAGGCTCCTCCCCACCCACCACTCCCTCCAGCCAAGAATGGCAGGAAAGGAAGAAATAAGACATGCACCACGAAAAACAACATTACTACATGGAATTTCTTTTCCAAGAAAAAGAAGAAAAAGAAGAAGGAAACGAAGAAACAATGAGGAGATAGATACAATACCTTGCAAAGGGCAGAACCTCCTTGTTGCCATAATCCACATAGATGACCAGTGCTGACTCCTCTTCTTCCATCACTGATTTCACCAGTATTCTGTACCACTTCTTGTCTTCGTGAAACTGTCCAACATACAGGTTACCTACAGATAGGGAAGACAACAAGGAAAGATGGAAGGAAAAAAAGAAAAGAAGAAAAAGAAAGAATGGAAGTAGAAGAAAAGACAAATAAGTATTTAATTCAACAATAATACATTAATATTCATTCTTTATTGTATGTAAAACATTTTCAATATTCAAAGTAAAAATTTTTCGCTGACAGTTTGGAGCAGCTAGAACACCATCACTGTATTCCATGAGGGTCGTGGTAGGCAAATCACAGTAACTCTCTCTCCCTAGGAAGTGCATGATATACATATCTTTTTTTAACCACATTAAAAGTGTACTGGGTATGGGACAACAAAATGATGATGATGATGATGATGATGGTGTTGAAGTGCTCACCTTCTCTTGGCGGCGCTGTTATTGGTTTGCTCTTTTTGACCAGCTGGGAAAGTTTGTTAGAGAGTACATTCCTCTTCTTGAAATTGTCCTTCATGTGTACATAGAAGAAGGAAGGACTGATGATGTGTGTCACCTCCACCTCCTCCTCAACAAAACCTGTGAACCAAAGCACCAACCATTACCAACCTTCAATGAACTTGTCCCTACACAATTGGGGAGTTCTTGGTATTAATGAAAAGGTCAGATATTTAAGACTGACTCAACGGAATTTTGAGTGACTTGTCTTATTCACAATATCAGAGATTTTAAAAGTATTTCTCATTTCTCAGTATTATTTAAAGCATTTTTGATAAATTTTCCCTTAAATTACACAGATTTACTGACCTTCCTTTGATGAGGTTACTTTACTGACTAAACTGAGCCAATGCTACACACTATTACCTTGACTGAAAGCTGCCTAAGGAGATAACATGGAAAATAAATGTAATAGGTAGATTTTGTATTTTTCTAAAATAACAAATACAGTAGAACCTTGCAGTATGAGTGCCCAATTGTACGAGTAATTTGCTTAACAAGTATTTTTGTCTTGAAATATGAGTGGAAATCCGCAGTACGAGCAAGATTCCTAATAATCACCGAGTCAGCACTGAGCTCGCACACACTCCCCAAACAGTAACAGTAACAGCCTCTGCTCTCACAGTTCATGTGTTCATCTCATTGAGGCAACATCGCGACCGTTTTGTTTTAGTGATTTTTCTGTTTCATATCTTTTTTGGTATTATTTTGTTCTAATTAATTGTGTTAGCCATTAGTCCGAAGAAATTTAGTGCAAAGCATAGTACTAATAAGAAGAAAAAGATAATTACAATAGAGTTGAAGAAGGAAATAATCTAAAACCATGAGAGAGGAGTGTGTGTAGTGGACTTAACAAGCCAATAAGACTGAACCATTTCAACGATGTGCACTTTTTTGTTTTAAAAACCCATTAAAAAATTTGGTGGTGTTTTTTATGGGCTGGAACGGATTAATTATATTTCAATGAATTTCAATGGTAATAAATTGATTTTGTAAAATGAGTAAATCGCAATACGAGCTCTGTCATGGAACGAATTAAACTTGTATTGCAAGGTTCTACTGTACTAATAAATATGCATTCAGAAAACAAAATATACCTAAGAACATAAGAATAAAAGGAAGTTACAAAAGTCCCACAGGCCTACACGGGGTATTACTTGTTACTCCTTTATTACCTACATCCACCTCTCCACCTCTTCAAAATACATAAAGCCATCTAGTCTTCTTTTAAAAGTCCCTATCGTCTGTGCACTAACTACCTCATCACTGAGTCTGTTCCAATCATCCACCACCATATTTGTAAACCAATTTCTGCCTATTTCTTTTATAAATCTACCTTTGTCCAGTTTGAATCCATTACTTCTTGTATCCTGACTACTGATCATAACAACCTTTCCTACATCCCCCTTATTAAAACCCTTCCAACACTTCAATACTTCAATCAGATCTCTTACTCTACGCCTCTCCACTGAGTGTAATTTCAAAAGCTTCAGTCTTCTCTCATTACTAAAATTATGAATCCCCTCTATCATTTTGGTCATCCTTCTCTGCAATGACTCTAACAATCCTATATCCTATATCTCCCTTCTTGAAAATAGGAACTACATTCACTTGTCTCCACATTGAAGGAACCTCTCCTAAATCCACTGATTTCCTTAAAATATTAACTAACGGCTGGCACCTAACCTCTTTATCTACTTTTTACCACTAATTCCCTAGTTGTCTCAACATCTTTTAGCTATTCATTTTCCTCCTCTAAATATTTGCTTGCTAACCGGAACTGTGTGTTTGTCCTTCTTATTAAAAACACTTAAGAAATAATAATTTAGAACCTTACACATATCCTCCCCCAAACTTACCATCTACTCCTCACCTATTTTCAACAGACCCACCAACTCCCTGCTTTATTGTTTTATATACTTAAAAAAATCCCTTATGGTCAGTCTTTACCTGACTAGCTACCTTAATCTGGTGGTTTTTCTTTGCTGTTCGTGTTAGCTTCTTAACTGTCCTTACTAATTCAATATACTGTTCCCTATAGTTCTCCTGACCTGCCTTAACATTTATATATATATATATATATATATATATATATATATATATATATATATATATATATATATATATATATATATATATATATATGTTTCTTTTTAGGTTTATTATATACTTTAATTTATTAGTCATCCATTTTGGATCGTTCTTACGTAATCTTATTGCCCTATAAGGAATATTCTGTTTTTGACCTGCAATCAAATTCTCAAGGAAAAATATACAATCTCCCACCAATAACAATAAATCATTGAATTTGTTAGTTCGCAGGCATATAATAAGATAATGTCATAAACATAAATAGACTACAGATCAATTAACAACAGATACACAGTAATGTTACAGTAACTCCTTTATAGGTTGGAAGACATTGCTTACAATCAGTATTCTTCACTGATATACTAGAGCTCCTGCTTGAGGTGTTGGACATGTTGCTGGAGGTGGAATAAGTTCTGTTTCTCCTGAGAGAAGATTGCATTGATGACACCACTGTGTTGAAGGTGGTAAGGTCTGCTGCTGAATCCACCTTGGCCAGTAGTGGTGATGATGGTGATGGCGCTGGTTTCAAAAAACTTAGCTCTACTTGGGTCGTGCAAGCAATATCAACCTTGGGTATTGCTCCACTTGAATGCATATCATCCACAGACAGAATGGTCTGCAATAAGAAAGAAAAATTTGATATAAAATAGATTTATCGTCACCCATGCAATTCCGTTTCTTAAATGAAAGTGAGTTTGATGAGTATAGACCACTATTCTAACTTGTTCAACTGCACATACTGTCCAAGAACACTTCTATGTGCCACATGGGACACATTACAAGTGTACACCCTTCCATCCATGTGTCTTCCTATATCATGGGACACATTACAAGTGTACACCCTTCTTTCCTCTCCTCTTGTTTTTCTCACCTGCTTCACATCACACCAAGCCTCCTTCCATTCACTCCTATACTCAACTCTCACTCCCCATTCATACAATATATCACAATACAATCTTTTATATGTTTTTTGTATCCCCAAAATGTTAGAACTTTCTTCCTCAAAACTCCTACTTTTTAATACGTTCAGGCCATTTACATTATTCAGTCCTACTCTCAAATATGAATTCTCCCTTCTAGGGCAAGGTGGAGCCCTTCTCCACACATAACCATTTTAGTCCTGCACACCATGGGGCTAATGGCAGCTACCAAAGCTAACGCAGTGCTCTACTGGAGGGACACATACCACAGATTGTCCGGTTATAATGCTAAAAACAACCGCTGATGTTCATTCTGCTCCCTCATTTGTTCCACCGTAACAGTGTACTAAAGGTGCAGCCACGTCAAGGTGGGTGTGAGCTGAGGTAACACCTTGGAGAGGTAACTCTGGTTGATAGTATTTATTTCCCAATACGTTTGTGGAACTTTGTTTGTGGCAATCTCGTAACTTCACAACTCAGTTAATTCTCATTGCTTATGATACTGCCACTGCACAAAGGGAATACAGTGTTAGTATTGTTGCCAACACCACAGGGTTAATCTGGATAATACCATTCCAAATAGGAGGATCTCCATAGTATCCTTCCACTTCCCTCTTGTCCTTCTTCTTTATGGTCTAGCCCATCCTACAACTCCAAGTCTATTTGTACTCCCACAACCAAACACCAACATACTACCCTCAATACAACCAAACACTACTTCACTTACATCAGATGTGGATGTTTCCATCGGATCATTCTCTAGGGTGCTGTTTAAGTCCTGTTCAGTGGCAGTGGTAGCTCCTAGTTGTAGTTGTAGTGTACTGTTACTGTTATCTGAAGGAGGTGAATTGATCAAAGGAAAGCCAGATTCATGCACGTTGCTCAATCTCTCCATTGAACTTGGATGTCTTTTATGAACAGTGACAGACCTCTTGAGAGAGTTGTTGTTCCGGGAATTGCCTTCATCATGCTCAGTATCTGGTGTTAGGAGTGCAGAAGACGGGTTCACTTTTCCCTTAATGTTTGTGTCAGTCCTTGGGGTTTGCATACCATGTACAGCGTCAGCCATTGGTCCAACTTGACTCGTCATGCCATTATTGGCAGAGTCCTTCAGGGACTCAAGGGGAAGGTTGATATCCCTCTTTGGTTCTTGCAGTAAATTAAGGCTCTCTTGAGATCCCACAGAGTGGACAGTGTCTTTAAGATATAAGGGCAACGTGGAAAGATTCTGAGGGTTTGGGAGCAAGAAACGCTTTCTTTTTGACTTGATGGGAAAAGTGGAGCTTCCCTGAGTGTCCTTAGAAGGAGAGATTGTGTGTGGGTTTGGAAGTGTTTTTGGACGGCTGCCAATGACTTGTAAGTGAGCTGGAGTCAGGATGCCTTCTCTTATTGCTTCCTCTGGCATCCCACTCAACAAAGACTGGAAGCAGTCTGCTGAAAATAAGTGTTAACAATGTAGTCTGATGAATTGTAAATGAAATAGCAGGACACAGTTTATGCAATAATACTGAGATATAGAAACTCAATCCCTTACACACAGTCAAGGGAATACTTTTCCATCATCAGTAGTCGGGAAGAACATTCATTATCTCCATTAATGGAAAACATTCAAAACAATCCTTGGACAAATTGTTTTTTTCTCACTCCCTCAATTTAACTGTGGAAAGTAAGTATTTAGCTACTTATTCAAATAATCAAGAAGTTAAATAAATTTTGACTAATATATTTATCAGAACAAATTTTAAGAAAATGAAAGGAAAATCTCTCTCTCTCTCTCTCTCTCTCTCTCTCTCTCTCTCTCTCTCTCTCTCTCTCTCTCTCTCTCCTCTCCTCTCCTCTCTCTCCCTCTCCTCTCTCTCTCTCTCCTCTCTCTCTCTCTCTCCTCTCTCTCTCTCTCTCTCTCTCTCTCTCTCTCTCTCTCTCCTCTCTCTCTCTCTCTCTCTCCCTCTCCTCTCTCCTCTCTCCTCTCTCTCTCCCTCTCCCTCTCCCTCTCCCTCTCCCTCTCCCTCTCCCTCTCCCTCTCCCTCCCCCTCCCCCTCCCCCTCTCCCTTTCCCTTTCCCTTTCCCTTTCCCTTTCCCTCTCCCTCTCCCTTTCCCTTTCCCTCTCTCTCCCTCTCCCTTTCCCTCTCTCTCCCTCTCTCTCTCCCTCTCTCCCCCCTCCTCACCTTGATTGTTGATGCGTAACAGCTGGGACACAGATGGCAAAGTGAACTGCTCCGATATGCTCTTCATTATACTATTCAGGTCAAAGGAAGATACAATTTCCTCTGCAATTTCATCAAGTGTGTTTGATCTGGTGAGGAAAAACAAGTTCATGTCAATGGATTATATGGAAACATTTACAAAAAAAACAGCATGAAATCAAAAAGAAAAAAAAAACTTGATTCATTATTAAATTTTGCATTGCTTTTCTGATACACTGACAGATCTTCTTCACATAGTTTATAGGTTATCTACATCATACCTTTTACAAGCTATGGAATGCAAAACAGGTATAAATATAATGGAAAATGACTAATGTCGTTTCGTAAAAATGTGAGGATAGTTATATAAATTGTTATTTAGTTTAGTAGCCAAGTTGGAAGAACAATGACACAGTATCACACACCTGTTAGACACGTGTGTGAAAAGTTGTGGACAAAAGGAAAAGAAGTATTTTAGGTTTATGGATTTAGAAAAAGCATATGACAAGATTAATAGGAATGGTTTAAGGAATGTCCTACGATTGTATGGGCTAAGTGGCAGACAACTGAAAGGTGTGAAAAGTTTTGATGTAATAGTAGGGAGCATATGTAAGAGTGGGACATAAAGTCAATTATTGGTTTTGTGTTCGAGTTGGACCACGTCAAGGGTGTGTGATGTCACCAAGGTTGTTCAAGATTCATATAGATGGTGTGGTGAGGGAAGTGAAGGAGAAAATATTAGATAAGTTTGGTAAGTCTTGATGATAGAGTGGAAGGTAAATCAGCTACTGTTTGCAGCTTTTGTGGCGAGTGTGTACGAGGAATTTGAGTGAATGAGAATAGGAGTAAAGTAATGAAATGCATAAAGGGGATTCAGTGTGAGGTGAGTCATGCTAATAAGGTCCAAGGAAGGGATCGTATCTACAATAGAGTCCAAAGGTTTATCCACTCCAGTTCAGATTTAACTCCTGTCCTCCTCCATCTCTGCAGCTGATCTGGTCCAAGAGTCCCACCAGATGAGCGGGAACCTCCTCCACAGGGTGTCAAAGGTGCGTCATATCCCAATGCATTACTCACTCACCTCCATTCACTTACATCACGCACAACCCTTCATCCTTGTTTGCTTACTACGTGAACCTAATTCTAAGTTTGTAAATAAATATAAGAACAGGATGAGAAGAGAAGGCACATGAGGCTACTTACTGCTGGTAAATACAGTATAGGCACAACTATTGTGTATAATGTTCTTATTGATATAGTATTGCTTTATTTCATGTTATAGGCGTAATTGACACAAAATCATAGGTAAATAGTGAACAAATGATCAGAAATTGGCTGCTGATAAACTAAATACAATTAATCCCATTTAATATTAAGTTCTGCTATTGCACTTTCTGCCATCACACACATCTGCATTAACCTATTAGGCATGATAGCAGAAGGATGGTGTAGTAAATAAAGTTAAAAAATATACATCTTTTATAGATGCCGCTCTCACCCCAATTTGCGTGAGTGAGCTGACAAGGTGTTTGGGTGGAGTGCACTTCTATTCTCCTCTTGGGGGCTTGGGGCTAAGTGAGAGGAGTGTACGTATATGTATGTATGTATGTATGTATGCATGGGTGTGTATATGTATGTATGCATGGGTGTGTGTATGTATGCGTGCTTTGCCTTGGCTTCCTGCCTTCAGGGGATAAAAGCCTCGTATATAGATAGATTGATATGTAGACAGATTCCCTAACCATTGTTCTAAGTTAAATAATTCTACATCTTCATCAATAACCAGAATGTATTTACTCATGTATATTCAATTCATATTTTTTATAAATGGTTGTGGTGGTAAATAGAAATTCAAGATAAAGACTGACACTCCTACACAGAGCCATCAACACCATCACCAAAAC
>JAPQNM010000046.1:122500-125000 GCA_029783475.1 Metacarcinus magister
AACTCTAACATGAAGCTTTTTGTCAATACTCAACTCCAGCATCAAGGTTTCTGACAGTACATAACTCCGAAAATAAGCTTTGTCTCAGTACACGACTACCACATTTTTCTTTCTGCCAGTATTGAACTAAAACAATAAGCTTCCTGCGGTCATTTTCATGTCAGTATTGAACCCTCACACTAATCTTTCTCCTGGTATTCAACATCAGGAGTAAGTTTTATGGAAGAAATGCAATATTTCGTCAGCATAAACCTTGCAGAGTGAGGGTGGTATGTTGCAACCACTTACTTCACGGCTCAAGCACCACCCGGCCTGCAAGAATCATGTCTCACCTCGCTCACCTGGATGGCATGCTAACCCTCGCAAAACTGCACGCTCGATGTGTAAGACCGCAAGAGAGTGGCTCAGAATTTAAGAGAAAAATGTGGTAGGGACAAGGCTATTATATAAAATTCTACGTAGATGTTGTATACTTTACCAGATGTGAAGCAGGTTAATGGGAAGTTTAAAGGTAAGAATGGGGATGACACACTTCAAAGTAGTTATAAGACGAATGGTGGTATTGGTTGAAAAAGTAACTCATACTAACACTGATACTCAAGTAACAAAGCAGTACACTGGCACATCAATCAATTTATGTTATTATTTATCATTATTATTATTATTATTATTACTATTATTACTATAATTATTATTATCACGTGTCATTATCATTCTCACTAATATTATTAATGTGATTTTTTGAGATAACATCCAAGAACACACACACACACACACACACACACACACTGCTTGGTAGCTCAGTGGTAAGGTCTCGGCCTGTCACTCAGCAGGCTTGAGTTCGCGCCTTGCTCAAGGTGCAAAGTTTCACTGATGACCAAACAGTTACCGTCCTCCTTGAGCAAGAGGATGGGGTGTGTGGTGTGTGGTGTGTGGTGTGAAAGGTCACAGCATTACCCATAGATCGGGCTATAATCAGCTGTGAACACTCTCCAGGAGGGTAATGGCAGGCCATCACGAGACTAACGCGTGATCCACCAGACCATGGTGAGACACACACTGGGTCCAGCTTACACCACCTATCACGGTGCCATTACTAATCCATTAACTATTCACAGGTGTCTGAAGTCTTCCACTCTTCAGATTCAGAATATTGTAACTTTAAATGAATAGTTTCAGCTTATAACTGAAATTTCAAATAAACCGCATATCATTATTATTATTATTATTATTATAGTTAACATCATTATCATCATTAATATTATTAGTCACAAAAATAAATAAATAAAATTAATAATAATAATAATAATAATAAAACAATATCTATAAAATAACAATAATAATAATAATAATAATTATAAAATAATAATGATAAAAAATATAATAATAATAGTAACAAATAATACTAGTAATAATAATAATAATAATAATATATAATAGTAATAGTAATAATAATAATAATAATAATAATAATAATAATAATAATATATACAATAATTATAATAATAATAACAATAACTATAAAACCAAAACCAACAGCAACAACAACGATCAACTTGCCCAGAATTGACCACAACTTGACCTAATCATCATGTAACCGAGTTAACTTACATCTCTCTCTCTCTCTCTCTCTCTCTCTCTCTCTCTCTCTCTCTCTCTCTCTCTCTCTCTCTCTCTCTCTCTCTCTGTCAATTATTACACTCGTAAATCAATAACTGCAAGAATAAGGGAAAAAAAAAGGTGATATTGTTGTTAGTAGGTTGGGGAGTGTGTGTATCTGGCGTTGTCACTACCTGTGCAGATTGACAAAGATTCAAATTTTCAAGTCGCTGGTGATCCCTGTCTTACTGTATGGCTGTGAGACATCAACACTGAACACCGATCTGAAGAGGCAAATTGATGTCTTTGGTAATAAATGCCTTCACAGTATCATGGGGTATCGCAGAAATGATTTTGTATTATATCAGCAACTGCTCCGTGAGACTGAACCAAGGCCAATCACCAGCATAGTCCATCAACGTCAATTCCAGCTATATGGGCATGTAGCACTGTGGCACGTTACCCAGAAGGTGATCCTGCTTGTCAGGTTATCTCTGAAAGGGATAACCTGGGGTGGAGGAGGCCAAGGGGGCGCCCACAAAATTCGTGGCTGTGGCAAGTTGATGCTTCATGTTGGGAGTTCCTTGGTGGCTGCATGGAGACTTGCACGGGGTGATCACCAGGACGCGTCCCTTGGTGTATGCCCACAAGGATTGGTTCATTGTATAACTTTGGCTTTAATTTCTTTTTAAGTCACAGATAATGGAGGACGAGGACGAGGACGAGGAGGAGACGGAGGAGGACGAGGAGGAAACGGAGAAGAAGCATCGCAACTACAACTATATATTATTACTATTATTGTTATTATTATTACTACTACTACTACTACTACTACTACTACTACTACTACGACTACGACTACTACTACTACTACGACTACTACTACTACTACTACTACTAC
>JAPQNM010000046.1:135000-147500 GCA_029783475.1 Metacarcinus magister
CCCCCCCCCTCAACACCCACACTGTGCATTCACCTACACTATCTATGCACACACCA
The DNA here is from genome assembly GCA_029783475.1 of Metacarcinus magister. Lineage (NCBI taxonomy): Eukaryota > Metazoa > Arthropoda > Malacostraca > Decapoda > Cancridae > Metacarcinus > Metacarcinus magister. Next base: position 135,057 of record JAPQNM010000046.1, read on the forward strand.
CATTACCACACCACTAAACTATTACACCTCCCCAACAAACAATAGTAGCCATAGATTGCACCATTCTTCTCATTGTCCTCTTAATTTCCATTCTTTTTATAATTCTACAAGGTGTTGCTTCTTCTCCGGCCAGCTTCGGAGGAAAGGATGGGATGGGGGCGGAGGAGTCTGCTACACTTATATCTTTTTTATAATAAGTTTGTGTAGATTAGTAAATTCATAAAGCCAAGTGAGGACCTTCTCTTCCTCTTCCTCTTCCTCCTCCTCCTCCTCCACCCAGCACGGAAGGAAGAAATAATGAGGTCAACTTGGTAATGACATAGGTCACTTGTTTTATTGTTCTCCTTACCATTCAAGTTGTAATTTATATCAATGCAGCATTAATGTATTGTTTGCTTAGTAACTGACTCCTGTTGATTACTGTATTCCGAGGTCATACTAGCGGCATTTCTTCTATTTTTTTTTTTTTTTTTTTTAAAGAATAGCTCAATGCTTCCTTCTACTTCCGTAAGATTGAAGAGAAAAAAAGAAAGATAGGAAGAAAGAAGAAAAGAAGAAAGAAAGAAAAGAAATGAAGAAAGAAGAAAGAAAAGGAAGGAAAGAAGAAAAGTATTATACAAATAACACCACCATCATTATCTCCTTCTTCCTCTTCTTCCTCTTTTCTCCCCTTCATGAATGTTAAGCTCACTTGCATTCCGATCGACATGACAATCTTCGTTAAAAAAAAATATCAGCTTACAAAGGACGTTTTGCTCCACAATACTTTACCCGCGGGAATAATGTTTGTCGTTAGTGCGTAAATAATACACACACTAGGAAGTTGACAGCGACGGTTCAGCCTTAAAACAATCCATTACTATGAATGTGATTCCTGGAAGTGTTCTGACGCTAACCTCAATTGACCTAAATATAACTCGACCTTCTTCACCAGCTTATCACTCCTCCTCCTATCACCCCTTCCCTACCGCCTCCTCCTCTCCACCTTCTCCTCCTCCACCCTCTCCCCCTCCTGTGTTCCATTCACTTATGTAAAAAGGGGAGCCAGGAAACCGGTAAATAGAAACCAGCTTCCCGTCATCATTTTTAATCGCTTACTAATTTTTGTTGAAACGTTACAAGATATAATGGATTGTTTGTTATGTGATGGCCTCTAGCACCTGTAGGCTATCTTGTGCAGGGCGTCGGAGGGTGGACGAGGCGACGCGCCCCTCGACGTATGCCCCCAATGATTGATGGATAAATTTTAAATGGCGTAGAAAAGTGTAATTTCAACAGAACCAAATATTGATAAATCATGGGAGTTCTCCACCACCGAATTGAACAACGCCATAAACTTAAAGTACCTTATTATAACAGACATCTAGTAGCGAAGAACAAACCGAAGTGACGGAATAAACAAATGAAACGATAACCTCTTTTAAAAAATAGCCATAAAATGAATACATATCAACACACAATCAAGCTGACAAATTTGAGCTTGACAGAATCCACAATGAAATTAAGAGATTGATAAAACGAAGTAAAAAATACCTTGAAGAATATATAAAGGAAGCAGGTATATATAGTCAAAGAATGTTATAGCTATGTATATAACAAAAAAATTACCCTCGCTTCTTGTACAGGTCCACTTGATAAAGAAAATGATAATTGCACGTATGAGGAAAACGATGTATCTATAATGCAAAATAACTTGTTGCATCTCTCTCTCTCTCTCTCTCTCTCTCTCTCTCTCTCTCTCTCTCTCTCTCTCTCTCTCTCTCTCTCTCTCTCTCTCTCTCTCTCTCTCTCTCTCTCTCTTTCCTTCAAATAACATATATATGAATACAAGATGCTTCACCATGAGTTTGATTACTTTAAAATCTTTATAATATATTTTTGTTTTCCTTCTCGTCTTCTTCCTCCTTGCAGCAGGAAGAAAAAATAAACCTGGTGTAGTAAAGTGGGTGGCGGAGGAGGAGGAAGAGGAGGAAGGAAGGAAAGTTCAAAGGGGAACCAGGAAGAAAAAACATGAGGAGGAGGAGGAGGAGGAGGAGAAGAAAAAAGGAGAAAAAAAGGAGTAGGAGGAGAAAATTATGGAATAACCACCACCACCACCACCACCACCACCACCACCACCACCACCACCACCACCACTACTATTACTACTACCACATCCCATCCTACACCAATCACAACCTTCTGAACTATAAAACAAACCAATACCTTAAATAAATTCACAATAAAAAGGAACGTAAAAATGAAACCTAAAAATCGTACTCATTTACCAAAACTATCGTACGTGCGCAAATTGGTTTATGTGCAAGTTATATATACTGTTCCTCTACAAGCGAGTGTCCGTTACCGCGTCAAATGTCATAAGGGTGGTCGGTGGTAAGGTGGATTAAGATAGACAGTCACCTGCAAGCTATTCAATGCCGGACTTACATATATGGCAAGGAGGCCGAGCAAGACCTATGAACCTGTTTACCGGTGCAGCGAAATTGTGTTCTTATGGTATTGTTTTTGCACTTAAGACTGGCGCTGCTCCTGAAGTTATTGCTATTATTACCACTACTATTATTACTACTACTGTGACGACTACTACTACTATTATTACTGTGACTACTACTACTACTACTATTACTGCTACTATTACTATTTGTATCTCTATTACTATTCCTCTACTACTACTACTACTACTACTACTACTACTACTACTACTACTACTACTACTACTACTACTACTACTACTATTACAACTACTTTACAACTCGTATTTCTACTACTACTTCTACAACAACTATTACTACTACTACTACTACTACTACTACTACTACTACTACTACTATTACTACTGCTGCTGTTTCTACTACTATTTTTTTCCTCTGATAATACCACATCCAATTTTCACCACTAAACACACACACACACACACACACACACACACACACACACACACACACACACAGGCAGGGTCTATATAGATAGAAGGAAGAGGGGCAGTGGCGGGAAAGAAAAAAACATAGGAAAGAAAGAAGAAAAGGAAGGAAAAAAAGAAAGATGCATTAGACAAACCGGTCATCATCCAACTAGATGAAGCATACAAAGGAGGAGGAGGAGGAAGAAGATGATAAAGGGGGAAGGTTAGAGGAGGATTCCCTTGTCGCATCCCAACGTAAACATAAATACTTAAGTTGGTCATCCCAGGAACCGGTCGGACGGTCACTAGGCTGTGATGGCGTGGTGTGATCAGGACTTGGGTACAGGGACAGACACACCCAGTAACACGGTGCTAGTGGCAAGGTACAGAAGCCAACCCTAAGCACTCACTACCTTGCAATCCTACACACAATCCTTGCAACATGAGGATCAATATAGATGTCTGGGAAATAAGGTTCCAGCCAATACTCTGCTGATATCCACTTTGGGTTTTTGGAATGTATATATAGGATTGAAATTTTGTGTGGGGCGTTGTACCATGGGTAAAAAAATAAAATAAAATGTGTTATAACGATATTAGTAGTCGGTCTAAGCTAGGTAAAGGTTCAAATGGCATTACATTACACTTCGTACAAGCTTATCCTTACGTAAATTACCGTAAGGACAGAGCTGTTTTTCTTTTTATTAAAACTATTTATTTTTTACACTGAACTGCTGAATAATGGATTGAAAAAGTGTCCTTCATATCGCCTGACAACCTGGAAACAAGAAGAAGAAGAAGAAGAAGAAGAAGAAGAAGAAAATAAAGACGGGTGGGAAAACAATAAAAAGGAAGAGGAATAAAAATAAAGTAGTAATAAGAAAACAAAAATTTAAAAAGAGGAGGATGAAAACAATGATAAGAACACAGTAATAACTATACAAATAAGATCACGATAAGATAGTCAGTGTTAAGATGATTCAAGGAGGTAAGTCCCACCTTCCTCCCCTCTCCCCCCCCCCACGCATATTTTCATCATCTCCACACTAGTATAAGCAGGGCGCGGTGCAGGGCATGTCATGAGTAAAAACTAGCAGTAACAAGGGCACTCAATATCACATCGGAGACACGAGTGGATGAAAAAGATTACCACCATTCTTCCTCCATTCACTTGAGATTATACAGTACTGCTACTACTGCTACTGCTGCTACTACTACTACTACTACTACTACTACTACTACTACTACTACTACTACTACTACTACTATTAACTATCTAGCACTGCATAAAGAGTATTAGTAAAAATATAACGGGGTAAGATGTAGGTAGGTAGATATTAATACTATTGATTTTAAATTCGATCATTTGTAAATAACAGAAGGAAAACAAATATAAATTACGCATTTAAGGAAAACTGTAACACTAATGAATTCCCTTTCCTTCCTTTATTCAATATATACAGCTATATACACAATGCTCCCTCATTCCATCCCCCTCGCCCCACCCCACCACCCAACACACACACAAAGGAGTACAAAGGAAGAACAGACAGCAACAGTCCTACAGCACCTAACGAGGGTGTCCGTGTAGCTACACTACTACTAAATATCTACTTGATAGACAAAAGGACACCAAAGTGGATGAGGGCGTACGAGTGTTAATAGTGTAAGGATAACTTTTTTCAGATGTGTACTCAAAAGTTCTTCCGATGAAGGCGACCAGTTTGTTAGCTTTCTTAACAACGTCTGAACAATGTTTACTTGGTTTGAGGTCGTTACTAATAGTTACCTCTAAGTCTTTTTCATGGTTAACTTTGGAAAGTTTGGAGCCATTCATTGTATATTTAGTGTATTGATTATTATTACCGATATGCAAAACTTTACATTTATCAACATTGAATTTAATTTGTCACATTTCTGACCAACTGACTAACGTGTCGAGGTTTGATTGTAATTGTAGTTTATCGGCGGTTGTAGTTACTTTACTCGTGATTTTCGTATCGTCGGTAAATTTTGATATCTTACAAGTGAGGCCTTCATCAATATCATTGACATAAATTAGAAAAAGAATGGGACCAAGTACTGAGCCCTGTGGCACACCGCTTTGAACGTCTCGCCAGTTACATGACTTACCGTTTATCACAACGCGTTGGTTTCTTTCGGAAAGCCAGACACACACACACACACACACACACACACACACACACACACACACACACACACACACACGCACACACACACCTCAAGGCCTGAACCCCCCTGGAAGAAGGAAAATGTGCAGCTCCTGCCACTCCTCCTCCACCTGTCGTCCAGGGACACGCTGCCAAGGCCGTAATACTGTCTACAGGTCAATCACCTCACCCCATGCATAGAAGTAAAGATAGAAATAGATAGATAGAGAAAGAGAGGTAAAGATAGATAGATATAGATAGCTAGAGAGAGATAAAGGGGGAGGGTAATTAACTATTATTTTCCATGAACATTTACTCCTCTACTATGAGAGAGAGAGAGAGAGAGAGAGAGAGAGAGAGAGAGAGAGAGAGAGAGAGAGAGAGAGAGAGAGAGAGAGAGAGAGAGAGAGGAAAAATACTATATACATTCCCATCAAGGTCACCCAGGCTACCCCTCCAAACCCCCGCCCCCCCCAGACATACCTTCCACCAACCCCCAAAACCTTTAACTGTAAACCTGAAAATATGTCTAAGAATGCTCGTCCATTTTATCCTTTCCTCCCTACCCCTCCCTCCCTTCCCTCCCTCCCTTTCCCTCAATACCCCTTCCTCCTCCTCCTCCTCCTCCTCTTCCTCCTCCCACTAGAACAGACCCAGCCCCACCTCTCCCCTAGGCGAGGTAAGTGCCCGAAGGAGAGAGGCAGGGAGGAGGAGGAGGAGGGGAGAGAAGGTGAAGTGAGGGGAAGGAGGGGAAGGAGGGGAAGGAGGGGAAGGAGGTGAAGGAGGGGAAGGAGGGGGAGGAGAACACGAGGCCACGTCCTTCAACAGCAATCCAAACAGCAGCTACACGCACACACACGCACACACACACACACACACACACACACACACACACACACACACACACACACACACACACTTTTTCCTCGTCGTCGATTTCATATGGGAAGAGAAGAGAAGAGAGGAGAGGGGAGGAGAGAAGAGAGGAGAGGAGAGAAGAGCAGTGGAGAGTAGAGGAGTGGAGGCATGGGAGGTAACAGTGGTACTATATAGTACATACAAGGGCGTGGTTCTCTCTCTCTCTCTCTCTCTCTCTCTCTCTCTCTCTCTCTCTCTCTCTCTCTCTCTCTCTCTCTCTCTCTCTCTCTCTCTTTCCTTACTAGTCTGGCGGTGTCTTCATTATCTCTCTTTTTCTGGGTCACGGAGTATTGAGAGAGGGAGGGAGAGAGAGAGGGAGAGAGAGAGGGAGGGAGAGAGGGAGGGAGAGAGGGAAGGAAGGAGGGAGAAAAGGAGATAAGAAGGAACATTGAGAGGAAAGAATATGTAGTGATTAAGGAGGAGAGAATATGAGAGAAAAAAAAATAAAATAATAATAATAATAATAATAATAATAATAATAATAATAATAATAAATGACAATAACTCGAGTACTTCCGTCGCCGCTGCTAATATAGTGATGAATTTTTCCTAACCTTGACCTACGCCATTAACCTTTGAAGTAATAATTAAGTGAATCATTAATTAAGAGTCTCAAGTTAAAGAGGTTTTGCAAAGTCGTGGTGATTTGATAGTTACGAATATTTTTTTTTTTTTGAATCCTGTAAATTGTTATAAATGACGAGAACAGAAGGAAAGATGAAGATGATGATGATGATGATGATGATGATGATGATGATGATGATGATGATGATGATGATGATGATGATGATGATGTTTATATGAAAAGGAACGGAAAAAGAAAAGAAAATGAAAGAAAAGAAAAGGAAAAAAAATTATAACGGAGGAAAGAATGGAGATGGAAGAGTGGAAAAAAGTGAGGAAGAGAGAGAGAGAGAGAGAGAGAGAGAGAGAGAGAGAGAGAGAGAGAGAGAGAGAGAGAGAGAGAGAGAGAGAGAGAGAGAGAGAGAGAGAGAGGAGTGGTGGGTGGGGGGTGTGTTAAGGGGTGGCCATGATGTGAGACTGACCAGTAACCTTGAGGTCACTTTACCCAGCCGTGACCTTCCTATTGGAGGAAATAAGAGTCTTGAGGGGAATGCATGACGCTGCTGTTTGTTTTGCCTTTTTTGCCTTTGTGTTCCTTTGAAGGGTCTACCATACTACCTCGTGTGTGTGTGTGTGTGTGTGTGTGTGTGTGTGTGTGTGTGTGTGTGTGTGTGTGTGTGTGTGTGTGTGTGTGTGTGTGTGTGTGTGTGTGTGCGCGTGTGTGTTTTGTACTTCACAGTGGTCTTCAGACAGCTAAAAAACTGGTCGGCTTCATCGGAAGAACTTTTTATTACAAATCTGAAAAAAGTTATCATTACACTATCTAATGCACTTGTACGCCCTCATCTAGAATATTATATTCAGCTTTGGTCATCATTCTATAAAAAAATATAAAAAAAAGACATTAATAAGCTGGATAGAATACAAAGAAGAGTTACTAAAGTGATCCCAAGATTGCGAAACAAGTCTTACGAAGAACGACTAATGGAATTGAACTTATTCAGTTTATCCAAACGTAGGCTACGAGAGGACCTTATTGATGTATTTAAAATGTTCCGTTGTTTTGACAATATTAACATAAATGACTATGTAACTACCGATCTCACAAACACCACTCGTAACAATGGCTTCAAGATCATTGGTAAGTGTTTCAAATCCAATGAAACGAAGCACTTTTTCTTGAATAAAATCATGAATATTTGAAATTCTCTACCAGCACAAATAGTTAACAGTAATACATTTGAATAATTCTTAAAAAAAACTTGATAAGCACTTAGCAACAGTTCACCAAACCGAATATTTCATTCCTGCCTCATTTTTTGTATTATATTTATTATTTTGTTTTAGTGTAGCAATAGCCACAGATTACTCCTATTATATCACTTTCCTAAACGAATTTCATGATAGTTTGCCTATACTATATGGAATCGCTTCCTCTTCCGGCCAGCTTCGGCTGGAGGGAGGGGTGGGTGGGGAGGAGCCTTCCACTTTGCTGTCCCTTTGTCTCATCAAGTAGATATTATAGTAGTGGTGTAGCCACACGGACACCCTTATTAGGTCCAGTAGGACTGTTGATGTCTGTTCTTCCTTTGTACTCCTTTCTACTACTACTACTACTACTACTACTACTACTACTACTACTACAGCATTACGTACGTGCAAGCTCCCCTTATATCAACTTGATCATATACAATCTCTCTTCCCCACCACAATCAGCAATCCTCCCATGGATCTCATCTTCCCAAATACATCTTCGCCTCCTTCTTGTACTCCCTTCCATCCTTCTCAATGCCATCCCATGTTCCATCTTGCATCACACTCTCACTTTTCTCATCAACATCCTCCCCTCACTTCTTTCACCTAGTTCTTCCCTCAACTTCATCTTCGGCCATCAACTTTTCCTCAACTCTTGCAACACGTTTCTTTTCCTCCTTTTTCGTTCCCTCTATTCCTGTTTGCTCTCCTGCACCACAATTTATTTCCCCTTGCCAGGCCTCAAATCCCAATGGTCCACTCCTCCTCGGTTAAACATGCTCTCACTTCAAAAGGACGTTTCTAAGTTTTCAAAATACAAAAGGAATTCTATAAAATCAATCCTGAAGCACTATTTCAGGTAATTACACGGCAGCAACAAGAGGAAACGACGTGAACTAAAAAGAAAAGAGATGTAACACAGATACATGAAAAGAAATGTACCAACAACAGCGAGTTATTCTCCCTCATGATGTACTAGCACTAATAATAGTCTAGTATACTATGTTCCTCTAATTTCACTCCACACTATAAAATTTGTCCTTGTTTTTCTCATGCTACCTGGTGTTCCCTTTACGCCGTTTCCTACCAACACATTGCCAGCAGGTTAGGTGTGCGGGAAGAACACTTACTCTATTCTAACCTTCATCTATCACATGTAGTTTCATAGCAGTAGTGTATTGGTAGTAGTATCAGATATGGAACAAGTCTCCTGGTATTTGTTCTTCCTGGGTAAACCTAATCTCACTCACTCTTTTCCCTCCTCTCCTTTCCTCCATGACCTTGTCTCGAATAACTACCAATATATTTTCATTTTATTTTGTTTTTTATTGCGTTGTGGTTAAGACTGACGATAAAAAATATAACTGTATTTCCCGCGTGAGGTGCATACAGCTTCCAAGGTGATACAAATGGGATAAATGCTCTTTTCTCTCTCTCTCTCTCTCTCTCTCTCTCTCTCTCTCTCTCTCTCTCTCTCTCTCTCTCTCTCTCTCTCTCTCTCTCTCTCTCTCTCTCTCTCTAAATACGTTATAATCTGTGTGTGTGTGTGTGTGTGTGTGTGTGTGTGTGTGTGTGTGTGTGTGTGTGTGTGTGTGTGTGTGCGTGCGTGCGTGCGTGCGTGCGTGCGTGCGTGCGTGCGTGCGTGCGTGCGTGCACAAGTCTAGTGCAGCATCACTGCCATGCCGTGACGTGTGTGATGTGTCCGCAGGTGTTGGCGAGGCAGCACAGACGTCCCCTGCTTCAAGGTTCACCACCACCACCACCACCACCACCACCACCACCAGCTTCGGGAATGTGCCTGGTGTCGAAGTGTACCGCGTGGTGGTGCCCGGCATGAACATCTTCGTGATCGGCCGCAGCGTGCTGGACCACGCCCTGGGCAAGTCCGTAGTGGTGCCCCCGACCATCGGCACCAGTGTAATAGGTCGGCCAGTTCGTCCTGTGCTGGATGACGCCAGGGACGACACGCATGCCAAGGCCCTCACGCCTGCCGCCGCCGCTGCTGCCGCCGCCGCTGCTGCCGCCGCCACCACCGCCGCCGCCGCCGCCGCCGCCGCCACCACCGCCGCCACCACCACCACCAGCACCACCACCACAACTGCAGCACCAACCACAACCACCACAACTGCAGCACCAACCACAACCACCACAACCACCACCACCAGTACCCCCCCGACCACCACTAGTACCACCACAACCACGCCGCCCCCTCCCCATGCCCCTGCCCCTGCCAGTAAAAGCAACACCACAAATACAAATTCGGGAGGGGCGCGTCGCTCCCCAAACAAGCGTGTTTTAGCGAGACTGATGAAGCAACAGTTTGACTTGTTCAAAGACAGCCTGGGGGCGCCCACCGAGGCTCCAGTACCCACACAAAAGGAGGCTGACACGACCCAGTCCTCTCCCAAGGCGGGCGAGCGAGGCCGCAGCTTACTGGTTGGGGAGTTGACAAGCAAAGCTGAGCGACGTGCAGGAGAGGATCCCAGCGGGGTGCACTCTGGGGTGTTGAAGCCTGACGCCCACCCCATCCCCGTCACCTTCACCTCCCTGCCAGGCTTCCCTTCACGCCAGCCAGCCGCCCCGCCGCCCAGAGCCCCGTCTGGCATCACCACAGGGCCGGGCACCAGCAGCGCCGTGACGCCCTTGAGGGTGGAACAACGGTTTAACACGGCGGCACAACCTGGAGCAGGGCGCCGTACACCTGCCCAGGGGTCACAAATGAGTGACCTCATGCGACTGTTGGAATCCCGGCTGATCGGTGGCCTGCACGGTCCAGGCACGCCCGGTGCAGCGTCGCCCCCTGGCAGACCTCCTCACCAACACTTTGACCCATCCATCGTGGTGAACTTCCTGACGCTGGTGGCACTTTCACAACAAAGGTACGCACGCCACACCACTTGTTATGTGTCCCACCACAACCCTCCTCATCCCCTCCCCTCCCCTCCGCCACACACCACATCACTTGTTGTGTCCCCCACCACAACCCTCTCATTCCATGACACACACTACACTACCTACTGCGCGCCCCACCACAACACTCCCCTTGCCCGTCTGACGCCTGCACTACACCACCACCCACGCCACGCCACGCCACGCCCATGCACTACATCCTTCTACACCACCACCACACAACTAAACTTTACAAGGCATCCATTCCACAAGGTCATTAATCTCTACACAATATCTTCAAATGTTTCCATTCTAATTCAAACAAACGAAGATACACGTGTCCACGATCACAAATAAAGAACGAAGTGATCAAACAATGTTCCCCACCACATGCATGTTGTAGGAAAGTGGAAAAACAGAGTTAGGCAATATTTCAGAGTTTACCAGTGAAAAAAATTATAAACTAAAGAACCTGGTTAACTCGTGCATTAGTGAGGAAGGGGGAGGAGTCATGTAGTTACCAAGTTCAGAAAGGAAGGGGGCGGAGTCATGTAGTTACCAAGTTCAGAAAAGCAGTAACACATTTTTTTTTATAATTAGTTAACAAAAAAATAAACATTGTATCAGTGTGAGATTGCAGACAGTCATTCAACACCTGAGTTCGGGGAAAAGTTTGGCGGACACGACACGGAACACCCATAGCTTATAATGTGTTATACAACCTTTCTTCATCAAAATACATAACAATAATCACAGTTACGGACATGATACAGTAAACAGTAGTACATGTTGCCACTGTCACGCACACAGGAGTGGTGGAATGCGATCGTCTGTGCAACGCAACGCCTCGCCATCAGGGGGCCCCACCATCACCCTGCCTACCATCCCTGCTGCATCCTCAGACGGGGAGTTTGGACCCTACAGCACCGGTGACGACCCGTGAGTGTGTGTGTGTGTGTGTGTGTGTGTGTGTGTGTGTGTGTGTGTGTGTGTGTGTGTGTGTGTGTGTGTGTGTGTGTGTGTGTGTGTGTGTGTCCCTTAACAGACCACCACCTTACAACACCTTGCTTTTCCCCGGTGATTAGGGCAGCGGGTGTCGACCCTTCTACTATCGTGCTGCCTCCCATGCTGCGCCAGTCCCTCTACTCGTACCTGCTGCCTCGCCTGGCCTCCCTCAGCGCCCTCGTGGAAACAGTGCCTGGCGTGCCGGGCCTCGACTACCCTATCATCGCCGCTGTGCCTTATACAAACTTCTACTGCTCAGAGATGCCGTGGCCTGGCTTCTATGCGGACACCGAGGCCAGATGTCAGGTAAGATAAGACACCATTGTTCAGCTCATAAGGACGTGTTGATTATTATTATTATTATTATTATTAAGGTGACATGGGCGTGATAGTATGTGATGCAGTGTGTGGAAGTGCATGTGTCGCTAGTGCACGGAGCACCTAACACCCCAAACCCATACACACACACACATGGAGATTAGTGTACTGTTGATGGGGAAGAAAATGAAAAACAGACAATTCGCTCCCAGCCTCTCATACCTACCTTCATATCTACAACAATCAATGGTAATAATCAATCAATGTAAAGCCACTCACGCCCTGCTAGACCCACACACAAGTAACAAAACCAAACACGAACAAAACCCATTCCCTTCCTTTCTGCCATACTTCAGGACACGAAGATCTCAAAGACATAAGTGTATCTTGACCTGATTCCTTGCCAACACTAACCATTCACCA
>JAPQNM010000046.1:162500-165000 GCA_029783475.1 Metacarcinus magister
GGGGCGCAGTGCCACGGCGCTCCACTCCGCATCCTTCAAAACAGGAGAGAAAAGGCGTCAACATCAACAAGCAAAAGAAGTGATATAGATATTCATAGATTGTTTTAAGGACGAAACGAAGTGTGTGTGAGTGAGTGAGTGAGTGAGTGAGTGAGTGAGTGAGTAAGAAAGTTAAACAAAGGTAATAAAAAGGAGATACACGATGAAGGGAAGGACACAGAGGGCGAGGAGTGGAGAGACTACGAAGGAAAGAAAAAGAATAATGAACAAGGAGGGAGGAAGGAGAGAAAACTTCCCTCCAACTCCAACCAAGACCACAACACACCTCCACACCACCTCTTCTACCAGCAACCACCACCACAACCACCACCACAACCACCACCATCACCACCGCCGACTGACACCACCAAAATCAAGAATCACAATTTTATTTTGGCTTTCACTATGTGAGTTATCTCTCTCTCTCTCTCTCTCTCTCTCTCTCTCTCTCTCTCTCTCTCTCTCTCTCTCTCTCTCTCTCTCTCTCTCTCTCTCTCTCTCGACTTATTTCTTTTTTCAAGTTCAGAATTTTATTTTATTTACTTACATTTATAAATATATTTTTTTTGTGTGTGTTTTAGGTTGTTTGAAATGTTTCAGTATTAAGACGTTGATTCACTTTCTTTCCACCTTATATAAAAATTACTCTCCAATTTACGTAAGTATTATTATTATTATTATTACAATTATTATTACTATTATCATTATTATCATTACTATTATTATTATTACTTACTATCTGAACATATTTTCCTGATTTCCTTGTCCTGTGTGTGTGTGTGTGTGTGTGTGTGTGTGTGTGTGTGTGTGTGTGTGTGTGTGTGTGTGTGTGTGTGTGTGTGTGTGTGTGTGCGCGCGCACGCACGTGTGTATGTGTGATTAGTACACGCTACGATCATATGCGTGACATTCTCTCTCTCTCTCTCTCTCTCTCTCTCTCTCTCTCTCTCTCTCTCTCTCTCTCTCTCTCTCTCTCTCTTTTCCCCCTTGGCGGGGATATCTTGATTTCCTCCTCCTCCTCCTCCTCCACGGTCACCTCCCTTCCCCAAGCCGACCCTCCATGACCAGTATCTCACGCTTTCCTCGCCAGATTTAGAACACAAGACGCTGTGTGTGTGTGTGTGTGTGTGTGTGTGTGTGTGTGTGTGTGTGTGTGTGTGTGTGTGTGTGTGTGTGTGTGTGTGTGTGTGTGGTTTGAGGGGTGGGGAGGGGTGGGGTGGGGTTGGGGGTGCCTGTCAGCCAGCATCATGTGTGGTGTGAGGGGTGTAATGGGGTTGGCACTGTAAGGGTGTGTGGGGTCAGGGTGATTTGAGAAGCACCCATTCAAAACTCGTCCTCGTTGCCTCCCTTACCCCCTTCCCCCCTTCCCCCCTTCTCCCCTTCCCCTCCTCAACCCAGTTCCCCGCCTCTTTCCCTTCTCCCATCCAGCAGACCTTCTCTTTGACGTGCACGCCCCTTCACCTCCCTCAGTAAGCGAGCGAGTGCCGGTGTGCTGACCTGCTGCTGCCTCTAGTTCCTTGCTGCGTGCAGGGCGGGCACACCATAGGCTGGGAGAGGTGGCACGGGTGACGACCCTTGTAGTGGCAGCCTGCTCCTCCCACCACCATGGGAGTCAACAGGGTGTGTTTGTGTTTAACAGCAGCGTGTGTTGCAGGCGTGGTTGGCCTTGGTGATGTGTCGGGTGGACAGCACCTGAGTCGCATCCCGCCGGCTCTGGTCGGCATCACCAACCCAGGGGAGCGCGGCCTCATCCCTGCCCAGCCCTTCTGGCCAGCCCCGTCCTCCACTACAACTACCACCATTGCTGCACAAAATCCCATCTCACCACCCTCGTCAGAACACACGCGAGCCCATCTTAATGAGGTGGAGTCCGGGGTGTTAGTGCAGGACCATGGGTACCGCAAGGCCCCATCAGGCTTCAACCGACCCCTGCCTCGCTTGGTCCTCGCTGCACTCTTCCAGCTGGAGACAGACGAGCAGTCCTTCACCACCATGACAACAACCCCAGACCAACACACCACCAACCTGCCATTCCCACCCCTCAAGGCTGACAATACACCTAGCTTCGTTCCAAGCCCGCCACACCCACTTCAGACCACGCCGCAGCTCTCACACGCCCGTGACAACCAGTTACCCAGCCACCCTCATACAAGTACTCAACCTGAGCTGGAGTCTTTGCTCCAAAGCCTGTCACAGGATGATGTGCGGCCAGCCTCGAGCCTGAAGGGCGGCGCCACCCTGGCCCCAACACAGGTGGTCCCCGTGCACCAGCGTACACCTGTGGCCCTGCCCGGGGATGGTGCCGCGCCCACCCAACATGCCAGGCACCGCCCGAGGGTGCAGCCACTACTGGGACACTCAAACGCCAAACCGCCCGCCATGTTCCCGTTCACCAGACCCATGCACACACTGGTGTCCACACCACCACCCCTCCACGACACACAATTGGTGGATGCCACTC
>JAPQNM010000046.1:177500-185000 GCA_029783475.1 Metacarcinus magister
GCAGTGGCTACCTCCTCCCCATCCTACAACTACCCAACCCCAGCCCAGCCTTTCCATTATGGTGCCCAGCCCCAGCGCCTCCATCACACACAACCTGCCTCAATCCAAGATGATGATCACAAAGAGTTGATTCTCCTTGGGGACGCAGTGGCCTCCTCCTCCCCATCATACAACTACCCAACCCCCGCCCATCCCCTCCATTATAGTGGCCCTGCTTTAACACAGGATAGCACACAGGATGACAATACTGAAGACGACAACAATCATGCGTTCTTTAATTTAAGAAATTTGGGAACTTCCTCTCCAACAAACCAGTACCCAGCCACAGTCCAGCCCCACCAGCACACACAACTGGTCTCCCCCGCTCCATACCAGCTTTTCATTGCCCCAGATGATGATGTTGTGAATGGCTACGTTCAGAGCCGTTTTGGCGGCGTGGCGGGCCCTTCCAGCCCAATCACCTTCCATTCTCCTCCAGTGCTATCACAAACCCTGACAAACCAGCAGGGACACCACCACCAGAGGCAGCACCATCAACAACAAAAACATTTGCCACTGTTGCATCAATTACTACAGCAACAACAAGGACCAAAAAATCAGCAGCAGCACCAAGGACAGAACAGTGGCTTTATCACCCCTTTGACACGGTCCCCTACCATAGTTGTTGATGAACATAAAGGTGATGACATCATCTTGCCTGTGCAGGCCCTACGAAGGGATGCTGCAGCGCCACCACGAACCTATAACTACCAAGATCCCACCATCCATCTACGGCTTCCTGCTACAGATTCAGCTGAGCTTCCATATCAGGTGTTGCCCGTAGTGGACCTCAGACAGGACGGGGAGCTGCACCTTGACGATATCACAACAGCCTCCTTCAGACGCACGGTGGCCACCATCCTACAAGGACTGACAGAAGGAGCCATCACCTCTCTCGATGAGGTGAATCTGCCTCCCCCTGACCTGAGCACTGTCCGCCATGTCAACTTCTTCACCGCCACCGCCCCAAGCCCCAACACTGGTCGCACCCACCACCAACTCACCACCAGGCGGCCCTCACTACGGAAGCAGCCCCATCAGACCAACACCTTCATCGATGTATCTCCTACCTTCACTGACTTTCCCCGCGCCAAGCAGTCTCTGAAGGTTGCAGCCCCTCACCAAACCCCAAACACTGCTGTTCCTCAACACCTCATCAAAGCTGGCCCCCACTTTGGTTTTTCCATAGCCCCTCAACATACAATTGGAACCACTGTTCAACAAAGAGTTTCAAATAAGAACCAACAAACACACACACTGGCCCCCCAACAAATTCAGCAAAGCAACCTCAACCAAAACCTGCAGGTCAGTCCCCAGCAAAATATTAAGACCCTTTTACAACAAAGCTTTCAAACCTTTCCACATCAAGTACTGCAAGTCATTCCCAACCATATAGTGAAGACGATCCTCCAAAGATTGCAAGAGAGTCCCAGGCAAAGCACGCAGGACATTCCCCAGCAAAGCCAACCAATCAGTCACCAGCATCAAAGCCAACCAATCAGTCCCCAGCATCAAAGCCAACCAATCAGTCCCCAGCATCAAAGCCAACCAATCAGTCCCCAGCATCAAAGCCAACCAATCAGTCCCCAGCATCAAAGCCAACCAATCAGTCCCCAGCATCAAAGCCAACCAATCAGTCACCAGCATCAAAGCCAACCAATCAGTCACCAGCATCAAAGCCTACCAATCAGTCCCCAGCATCAAAGCCAACCAATCAGTCCCCAGCATCAAAGCCAACCAATCAGTCCCCAGCATCAAAGCCTACCAATCAGTCCCCAGCAAAGCCTGCCAGTCACTCCCCAACAAAGCCTGTTGGTCAGTCCCCAGCAAAGCCTCCCCATCAATCCTCAGCAAAGCCTACAGTTTGGTTCCCAGCAAAAGCTGCAAGACAACCTCCATCCTACCCTTCCCTTTGGGAATAATTTTAACAAGGGAAACTTCAGGAATGACAAACTTATTGACCTTGGGAAGACTGTTGAGGGTGCACCCCTGGTGCTGACGGACCCTGTCACTGGAGGTGGATCAGAGGCCACCACGTCCCTCAACTTGAAGTCGGTGGGGCAGGTTAGCAAGGTGACACAGCCTCTTTCCCAACAAAAAGCCACATCCCCTGGGCCTATCCTCACCGTCAAAGGTGAACTGGGACTGAGTGCGTCACTGGACGGGGGAGTGCCTCTCTCCGCAGCCAACAATAAAGACCTGAAAAGCTTGGGGAACGTTCAGAGTGTAGCACTCCCCACTCCAACCGGCACCACCACTACCTTCCCAACACAGACAGGCAACCTTGGAGTTACGTCAGGTGGGGGAGTGCCCAGCTTCGGTGTGCCACTATCAGCCACGAAGCCACAGACATCAGACCCCAACTTCAGCAAGCAGTCAGCGAGCACTTCCATTGGAAACCAAGGACCTCAGGGCGTACCACTACCTAGCCATGGGAGTTAGTACCTTCCTTCCCCGGGGTTGCCTTCACATTATGTTATTGTACCAGCCTTCAGTGAGGGGACCCAACACACTAGTGGTCGTCCTGAACACTTTCACGCAAAGGAAATTCCATGAACAACTTCCTACAACCACAAAGGAGAAGGAGACGCTACATATCCAACTCCATCCTTCATCACACCCTCAAATGAATTATATGATCAAGCCTCTACACCCACACAGCACCCAGCTCAGCCAGACCAGTCTTTTTCCAACACATATACTGCAGCATCAATATTCACCCGGGAATCAAAGACCTCCCAAGATCCCCAAACAGGCATCAATGACAAACACCCATCACGGAGCCTTTGACGTGTGTGTGTGTGTGTGTGTGTGTGTGTGTGTGTGTGTGTGTGTGTGTGTGTGTGTGTGCGTGTGCGTGTGTGTCTGTGTATGTGAGTGTGCGTCCTTATATGTAAATGTTATACTTGTTGTTATAGCTTGTAGGAATAAAGTGTTTTATGTACAGTGACTTTACGTGTGTGTATGTAACCTTGTAAGGAAGAGGAAGAGGAAGAGGAGGAGGAGGAGGAGGAGAAGAGAGAAAGAGAAAGAGAAGAGAGAGAGAGAGAGAGAGAGAGAGAGAGAGAGAGAGAGAGAGAGAGAGAGAGAGAGAGAGAGAGAGAGAGAGAGAGAGAGAGAGATTACAAATATAGGGAAAAAAAAATGAATGAGGTAAGAAAACAAATACTTTTTTTCCCAATACGTAAAAGAGATAAATAAAAAATATTACAATAAAAAAAATAAATAAATAATAATAATAAACACTGCTCCCTCCTGTCAACGGCGGCAGACAAGAGAAAGGAAGAAGTAGAAAGAATAAAAAATAAATAAATAAAACCATTCCTTTTAACGTGACTGGAAATATTTTGGAGAGAGAAAACAGGGAAGGAAGAAAAAACGGAAAGAAAAAAAACGGAATGAGGGAATGTGATAGTGAAGGGAAAGGAATACGAGGGAACGTGGAGATAAAAACAGTGAAGAAGAAAACAAAAAGAAAAAGCAAAAAGAACAAGAACAATGAAAGAAAATAAGTTACAAGAACAAGAAGAGGAAGAGGAACAAGGTAGATGAGAGAGAGAGAGAGAGAGAGAGAGAGAGAGAGAGAGAGAGAGAGAGAGAGAGAGAGAGAGAGAGAGAGAGAGAGAGAGAGAGAGAGAGAATTACAATGAAATCCAGACCCAAGGATCTAAACTATTGATAGTGTGTGTAAATAGAGGAAGAGGAAGAGGAGGAGGAGGAGGAGGAGGAGGAGGAGGAGGAGGAGGAGGAGGAGGAGGAGGAACGAGTGAGAAGGTCCAACTACCGAAAAGTTGTATTCCTCCTCCTCTTCCACTTTCTCTTTTCCTTATAAAATCTCTCTCTCTCTCTCTCTCTCTCTCTCTCTCTCTCTCTCTCTCTCTCTCTCTCTCTCTCTCTCTCTCTCTCGTCTATTATATATAATTAAGAAGTTATTACCTCACAATAAAAACAATGAGAGAAATACTTTGATATGAAGAAATAAATGTAACAACGAAACTATATAACCATCATCATCATCATCATCATCATCATCATCATCATCATCAGACACACGCGCCGCCCCTCCCTCAACACACCCGTCAAACATGAACATGAAGAAAAAGTTAAAAGTGGAAAAAATAGCAAGAAAAAAAAAAAAAAACCTTGCTTATGGAAAGGAAAAGTTGCCGCCCTGCTCGCATTCTCTCTCTCTCTCTCTCTCTCTCTCTCTCTCTCTCTCTCTCTCTCTCTCTCTCTCTCTCTCTCTCTCTCTCTCTCTCTCTCTCTGTTCATCATTAGCTAGTTATTACTTTTCTTTAACTCTGCCTATCATTATTACTATTAACAAACGCAGTAGTAGTAATAGTAGTGTGTGTGTGTGTGTGTGTGTGTGTGTGTGTGTGTGTGTGTGTGTGTGTGTGTGTGTGTGTGTGTGTGTGTGTGTGTCCTCTCGAGAGAAAGGTAGTGAAAGTGGTGGTGGTGGTATAAATGGACCCGTTAATTTAGTTGACCAAAAACACGATAGGTTGATGTTGGTTCCCTCTCCCTTCTTTATTTTATACTTTCCTTCGTCTCGTTTTGTTTCGTTTTGTTTCCTTTCCTTTCCTTTTCTTTCCACTCTCCCACCTTCCTAATTTTTTTTCTTAGCCTCCCCAGACCAAAAAAATCCTTCGCAAAAACTCATTCTCTCTCTCTCTCTCTCTCTCTCTCTCTCTCTCTCTCTCTCTCTCTCTCTCTCTCTCTCTCTCTCTCTCTCTCTCTCTCTCTCTCCAACCCTTGTTATCTTTATTCTCGTTCCCATCTTCCCAACCCTCCTCCTCCTCCTCCTCCTCTTTAGGAATGTCTATCTTGCTCTCACCCTAGTGGGAGAAAATCTACATGACACCAACGTGAAAGTGAATAAATGATGTAGTTCTGATTCCAAACAAACTCATTAGTCCGGGGGTTTTTTATGTAAAGCATTTGGATTTGAAACACTGATAAATTGGTCTCCAGAGTTAGGGAATGATGCAGCAACTGAGTATCGAACCTTGACAGGACACTAAAGGTTCACTACTCTTTACTAATTGTCCTAATGATCAGCCTGCCTTGTGCGTGTGGCATTGTCTGTCCCAGTTGGTGGTAGTTCGTCTTCACCAAACATTCTCGTGTTTGCAGTTATACACTTTACTTTATGCAATGGATGTGTATGCAAAGATCAGTGTTTATTGAATCCTAACATGTCATAAAACCATCAATCACTAATAACAAACATAATACAGTACAACAAAAGTATGATTGCAATCAGTCTCACGTTCGCCATCTTGAATTGTGTTCTGGTAATACATGTTATCACCATAATCTCTAATATATATATAACTAAAACATTAACACACATTGGAGAATAAAATTGGTACATGAAAAATGTTACCGTCCACCCAACACATCCAGCAACACACTCCGTAAACTGATTTTATTGGCCGATAATATTTCAGAAATTTCAGGTACAGGACTTGCTACTGAAACTTCATTGAAAAGCTTTAGAACAGGTTCAGTCCACGTCACGTCTGAACACCCTATGAATAAACACTAACATCTCAAAGGTTTTGTGACTTTGTTAATGTATGAATTTTTTTAGGTAATGTTGATAGGTAGTAAGCTATTCACATTCATATTATTATAACTATTACTATCATTATTATCATTACTATTATTATACCCATGCAAACATACGTACTGTACATATACATTCCTCTGGGGGACTAGGAGCAAATTGAGAGGAGTGTATAGGTATGTGTGCATGGATGCAATTCACCTTGGGCTGGAGGATCACGCCCTCAGCTCCTCACCATCAACCTTCCCCCCCACCCCCCACCCCCGAAGAGCTCATAGGATTTATAGGTAAGGCCGAGACCTCTCACACATCACACACCCCGATACCTTTGCTCAAGGGTGACAGTAACCACTCCCTGTCCGTGAAATATCCTTAGCACCATGAGCGAGGGTTCCAAGCCACGCCTTGCTGGGTGAGAGGCAGGAACATTAACAACTGAACAACAGGAGTGGTTCAGTGCTAATCTTGGCTAACCCATTTTAGGGGAATGACAGACAGACAAACAGACACAGACACAGACACAGACACAGACACACACACACACACACACACACACACACACACGCACAAACACACACACACACACACACACACACCAGTGAAAGCGTTCCCTTGCCATAGCAGTCACCAGGCCCCTCCCTTCCCCACCCTCCCATCGTTCCCACACAACCCTTCCCTCCCCTCGCTGTCACATCACCACACAGTTTTCTTTCCCCATAACCGCTTTCACTTTCCCTTTCAGCCCCTAACAGAACGGTACAGAGTCAAGCCCAGTGCAAAGCCGAGCTGCCCTTTAAAATATACTGAAGAGGAGGAGGAGGAGGAGGAGGAAAACATAAGAGCACAAAATAACTTACAGCAGCAGACCCGTTGGCCCTTAAGAGGCTGTTTATGATAAACTAAACGATCTAATATAAAGTGTGAGACGTAGGACAGTAAAGGCGTGGAGGAGGAGAAGGAGGAGGAGGAGGATCTAAACAATCCGCACACATTGACAGAATACAATATACTGTCGCCAAGAACATTCGCTGATGTGATATAATTATCACCATTGTTTTTGTATTATCGCATATGGAGAAAATGGTGAGCACCAGCATGAGTCCTGCGAAGAGTTCCACATTATTGGTGTATCAGAGTCTTGGATAAACAGAAAATAGAGACTTCTTACTAGAATATAGTTGACCAAATTATTCTGTTTAGTTGTGTGACAAATTTTTTTTTATCTACGTGAGAGCCAGTCTTAACTTGCCAGTCTTGCAAACCAAAACAATAGAAAACGTACATGTTATTTTATATAGAAATTGTTATATATAAAAACACATTTAAAGAAAATTAGGTAAATCTGAAGAACAAAGCCTCCAAACCAATCATAGTAATTTTTGTTGCAGTGCATAGGATACTTACTGTACTTACTGTATATATATATATATATATATATATATATATATATATATATATATATATATATATATATATATATATAATATACGACTAATAGGGGAGGCGGTGGCCTAGTAGCTAGCGGTCGGGCATACCAGCTCAGAGTCACGAGTTTGATCCCCGGCACGTGCTGGCCACTTTTCTTTGCTAATACTGCCGAGTGGCCTAACATGCTGCCATAACACTATCCTCGACGGAACTGCAAAGCTATATGCTCGAGGAGCTTCCGTGGGCAGCATGAGCCTCTCTATATGAAACGAGGCATCACCTAAAATTTTTTTTAAATCTAACCCACGCTACTAACGGGCGGAGGCAAACCACCTAAGGCTTCCATTAAGCCTACCGGCGCCACAGATAAGATGTAGCTGATTCCAGCCTTCCTTTTCAATATCATCTTCTCTGTTCATTGACATAATATTAACAGTTAAAGGAAGTGGTTGCCTGCTTAG
>JAPQNM010000046.1:190000-275000 GCA_029783475.1 Metacarcinus magister
AACAAGGAACAACCCTCTCGTGGGTGGTCAGGGCACTTCATGATCTGCCAAGGGCCACCCTGAGGCAGTGGCTCTGACTTGTGACCCTTCATGATCCGAGGAAGGTGGACCTGCACAAGGTAAGTGGATCACCATTACACTCCTTTAGTTTACACTATACAACAAGTTGATTGATGGAGGAATTATAAGTTAGTTATAAGTGAGTGAGTACTTGAGTGATGTGATTGGAGATGTATCATTAGAGGAGTTAATGAGTGATTTGAGATCAGTGGAGAAAACAATACAATTATAATCGTCCTTATTCTATCCTAGTGGTGCTAAAAGGAAGGTGCAAGTATTAGTGCTGTCTAAGAGACGCCACCTGGTTAACAAGTCTACTATTTAGGACACTAGTCCCATTAATTCACTGATTCCCAAAGTCGGGTGTACCTCCCCACCCCCCCCACTTGGAAAGATCCAGGGGGGAGGTGAAAAAATTAGACGGTAAGTGCTGATGAGAAAAAAGTGGGCGGTAGGGTGGCAGTGAGAAAAAAATGGGTGGCCTGAGGACGGAAGGGACAAATCTGAACCATAAAATAAAAATAGAACACATACACACCCCATCTTAATTGTCTTGACTTCCTGTCCTTACCCTGTTTGGACGTGAGGTCAACACTCCTGCTGGGCCGTCTAAGCTAGCCTGTTAGCTTCCTGCCTTCACTACTCCTCTGTACTACTCCTCTGCACTGTACAATATAATGGACATAACAACTATAGTGGACACAAGCAATCACCAGTCTACCAAGCATACCAAAAGAAAATGTGAAATTGCCGCCACATTAAGCAGTGTTTTGACAGCTGTTTCCCCCACATACAACACCCGCCATTACTTTGTTTATTCTTTACTGTACTCTGAATGCAAAACACAACATGGCGCAAGTTATCTACTCATTTAGAAGCCTTCTCCAATTAAAGAAAAGATGTGGTTATCCTGACAGTGCAACTATCCACACCTTGTAATCCCTGAAGTTGTTCCACGCCAAGTCAAACCAAACCCAAGAATGTCTTATTAAACCGATTATTATTATTATCATTATTATTTAAAGGAGTGAAGACAGGAATTTAAGAAGTCAATTTATGATATAATTGAGTGTTCTCTTAAAACAGAAAGTCCTGAAAGAATGGAAAGGAGATGATATAATGCCACTTGGGGAGATGGTGGTACAGTGGTCTAGAGCTCTGGTATGCGAGCCTAGGGTCCCGGGTTCAAATCGCCGTTATACGCTGACCACTTTTCATTCTTTGATATCACCGCCGAGTGGCCAAATACTACCCAAATTGCTGCCATACTGTCCTTAGATGGGACTAACGTTTATATGCGTCTGAGGCTGTAGCAGTGATTAGCCTCGCACGTTCTCAACATATTCACGAGAACCTAAACATTTGAGGCGTCACTATAAAAATCTGATAACCTACGCCAAATAACAGGCGAGGCAAGTCCATCTGTGCCTCCATAAGCCTACTGGCACCAACGGTTAATGATATATATATATATATATATATATATATATATATATATATATATATATATATATATATATATATATATATATATATATATATATATATATATATATATATATATATATAAATTAATTTAAAAAAAATAAATAAATAAAAAAAATTAAAAAATAAAAACTTTACAAAAATGGAAACAAAGAACCAATTCATTATAGAACAGTCATTGAGCAGCATAGTCTGTAAAATATGTGAGAAGGTCATCAAGAAACAATGGACTCAATACTTAGAATGAGAAGGAATAATTCAGATAGACAATTTGAATTCAGAACAGGAAGGTCATGTGTCACCAACTTTTTTTATTTTTTATTCATGAGTGATAGATATAACACGAGAGAGATGGATGGGCGGATTGCATATATGTAGACTAAAATTAAGGCATTTGATAAGGTTCCACACAGGATATTACTATGGAAGTTGGAACACATTTAGTGATGGAAAGGAATATCAAAAAACTGGATGGAACACTACCTGAAAGGAAGGGAAATGAGAACAGTAGTAAAGGATGAAAAATTAGAATGAAGGGAAGTAAAAAATCAACTACTACATGATAAATGTTGGCACAAATATTGTTTTTTAGTATGTGTAAATGACATGATAGGAGTAAGCAGCGACATGTCTGTTTACAGATGATGCAAAATTTCTAAGGAGGATAAGAAAGATAAGAAGATGAGTCAGTCACCAAACAAATTTTATACTTGTCTGCAGACACTGTATGCTCGTGTGGACAGGACGGGGCCTAACAAACATATTGACTATCCCCAATGTGGGCAGATCTTTTAATGAAAAACATGAATTTACCTTGTGTTTGTTCAATAATAACTGTAGTTAGACTAAAACTCTAAGCAAAATTACAGAGCAGCTGTTGTTCATGTAATGCCTACTTGGGCAATCAAACAAGATAATTATATTTTTGTTTGATAATAATGCATATTATACTTTGGTTAATATCACATGCACACTCAACTTTTGGTTATAGAAGTGTGGCTTTTTGTACAATACAACAACAAAATATATATAATTGAGAAAAACATTATTTGTTGTGAAAACAGTCCCATGGCAATTAATTATCTAAAAGTGCCAAGTGGATTCCCCGCACCACTTGTTTAGTCTCATTATCATATAATTATAGCACAATACCAAAATTGGTTTTCATACAACCCATTATAAGGTTATGATTTAAATAATTTATTTTTTTTATGAGTTTGATTTAAATCATGATTTAGATCAGTGATTAAAATCAACTTTATTTAAATCAAACAATCTAGCATTCTTCCAATCACCTCCTTTTTTATCAAGTGAACTACATCCAAACAGATTCAGAAACACAATCTTCATGGTTTATGGAGAAATCACTCTCCCCTTTCCATCTGCATCTTGTCCTTTCATAGGAGAGTATACAGAGGACGGCTTCACAAACCTGTCGCTCCATCCCTTTGTGTCACCTTTTACAAACCGCAGGGAACATGGTAGTAGTAGTAGTATTGCATCCTACACTACCACTCATAAAATTCATAAGTAAGATGAGTAAAAACAAACAGATACGAAGAGGACAACACAAGTATAGCTTAAATTTGAGCCACTGCAGGTGAATACTTATGTAGATTAATACACACACCACCTCCCTCTGTGGTGGCCCTTCTTACCTTCTGAAAGCATCCGTCACACAACTGTGAGGTACAGCTGGTGCACAAGACGGTGGCCTTAGTGAGGCAACATTCCTGACACTGACCTGTAAGTCAAAAATGGCCATTACTACTACAATCACCAATAAGCAGGTAAAATGTGAGTGAACTGTCCTCCTGTATATTCAAAGTTACGAAGCATAGACTGAACTAGTCTTGCATACACTGATGCCTTTCCCTTGGAACTACCTCACAGGTGACCATAACAAAAATCTAAATTAGCACTTTATTAATCCATCTCATCTTTGCACTCTTCAGTCCTTCCACTCTCCCATATTACAACATTATATCCTTCCATTGCAAAGGAGATTGTCTGCTCATATTCTCTGCATCTATTCCAATCTTGTATATCTTTCTTCACATCTCGCCCTCACTCCTTCTATCCCTGTGACCAACCATCTCACGGTGCTGCATTTCATACCTCCACCAATCCACAATTCATTCCCTTTCCCACAATGGATATAACAAATCTCATCAATACAATTTGATTACATACAACATCCACACCAAAGGCACCTCAAGTAACTCCACTTCCACCGCACGAATCAAATATTATTGACTTCTATTCCATGTTCAGATCACACTTGCTTATATAACAGTTACCATTACAATGCTATCCTGAATGGCGTCTTTTCAGTTTCTATGCTCACTGTCTCTCATGCACCTCATTGAACCTATTATATATATTGTAACAACCTCCTTAGTTGCTGGCAGGCAGGGAAGGGGGGGCGGGGGGTGGGGGGGATGGGTTGGCAAGTACACAAGAAAACACAGGACTGGCTTAGCACTAGTTCACTATTGACTCCTTTACAATGACCATCAACAAGGAAGGTACAGCAGGCGGTCACAAACATAAACATTATCATTATCCATAGGAAAATTAGTTCAAATGATCATTTTACTGTACCTGGGCTTGCGGAGATGGAGATTAGTCTTTGTCACATAATTGGAATATCGTAAAATTGGAACCCACAAAATTGGAAGGAGCACTGTATATATACACCCCGGTCTCGTATAGAACGTCCAATAGGTGGATAGAGACAATTGGTCGATCGGTCACCAAAATTGTCCCTGAAATTAACGCACACTGCATATTATTAACAGTTATTAAATATAAATGATTAAAAAACATTAAATAAGGTTTTCCTTACCTTAATCCTACGGGGATGTAAGTACAGGGGGAGGGGGACCCCGAGGCTTTGTGAGGATCACTCACTATTGGTGTCCTCACCGTCACCAGGTGCGTGACCTGTGAGGCCTTAAAACCAGACGGCTGAACCTTATGGTTGTCACAAATGGTTAGGTAGAACTCTTTAGTCATCTCCATTATTTGTCGCTTGTCTAGAGTCACCCCTTCACATTCTTTGTTATTAATCCAAGCGTTCAAATACCGTTCCATCTTGATTACCTTTGAATCAGTTGCCCGCTTCCTTGAGTCTAGCTTGGAAGCCCTTTAGGCTTTCATGGATGCAGGAATCTCATCTCTTTTGCACCAAATTGTTCTTACACTTGACTCTGATAGCCCCAAATCACGTCCTATCGCTGTGTTTCCCTCTCCTTTCTCTTTCCGTGCAATAATTTCCTTCTTTATGTCAAAGGAGATGGCCTTCCATTTCGTAGATGCACAGCCAGGCATGTCTGCGGGTTGAAGTTGGCGGTGTAGTAGCTTGAAGCGTCAAGCTAGAGTAGAGTGACCGGGTGGAGGTACGCATGTGTGAGATCACAGCTGGCAGCAGCGAGCAGAGGCAACACACACCCTGTCACTCTCCATCAGTCCTTGACGCGCTGCCAGCTAGCAGTATCTCGTCTCTCACCTCGTGTTCCTTTTTATCAGTAGTCATTGCGTTTATTTATTCAATAAATAAAGATAATAAGAGGTAAATAAACCATAGCCTACTATAATCGGAGGTAAATAAAAAAAAAACTGTAAACACAACACATCAGCACTGATGTGGTTATGTAACCTTTGAGGCTGGAGGACATTGTGGGCCACTAGTCCATCAATCATCATGATCATCATCATGCTCAATGAAGGGGAAGGCTGGCACTGACCTAGAAGACGGGATGACCCAGCACAGGTTGAAGGAAGTGAAGGAGGTTCTCTGAAGAGGCAGAAAATTTTTGTTTGCTTGGCCAACCTTTTTTTTACCCAACATTTACTTGTAGACCTACATCAACTTACAATTCCATGTGATGTTGTTCCACTTGTGGCTTGTTTAGGCTCGTTGTTCCTTGAGCAGCTTCATGACCTCAATGTTGCCAAAGAGATTCCTGAGAATATTTATTATCAGGCCCAGTTATGGTTCTATTTCCAGCTGTTCTGCTTCCTCGTTGACAGCACACTCCTGTTCCAGTTGTGGTTCTATTTCCAGCTGTTCTGCTTCCTCGTTGACAGCACACTCCTGTTCCAGTTGTGGTTCTATTTCCAGCTGTTCTGCTTCCTCGTTGACAGCACACTCCTGTTCCAGTTGTGGTTCTATTTCCAGCTGTTCTGCTTCCTCGTTGAGAGCACACTCCTGATCCAGTTGCATTAGCATGACATTATGTAGGGCTGCACGGTGCTGGAATTGCTCCAACCAACCCTTGCCTGTACTAAATTAGTTCCACTCCTTCACTGCATAAGCCTTCCTCTGTAGACCTTCATATAAAGAGAGTGCCTTGGTGGGCACTAGGGCAGTGGTGAGAGGCATGCGGCGCCAGATCTGGTCATCAATGAACTCTCCCTCCCCTTCAATATGGATTCCTGGTTTTTGGCATATGTTTTGCCCACCAATAATGTGGAATTCTCTCCAGTCTTATTAACTGCAGAATCATTCTTAACAATAGTCAAAACAATAGATTGGGCGAAATTAAGGACATTGGCAATGGAATTTGCTCCCTCAACACCCTCATGCCATTTGATAAAGTTAAGTTTCATTTTAAGACACAAGCTTTTTCTGACATGCTTTGGCTTCATCTCGCATAAAGTAAAGCTTGCTGGGTGTTTAGTAACCATCACTGTACTGCAAACTGGTACACTAAAACCTCTATAATTCAACTTATTTGGTGGGAGACCTGGGTCGAATTAGCTGAAAGTCCGAATGATCTGATTATTAGCTGTCTAGCCCGTCCACAACTGTGACTCGTAACACTCCAACACACATCATACTGGGTGCAACCATACACAAAGTTACATTACCCATCCTCATCAACTTACTCATCGATCTTCAGCTTTCAGTATAATGTCATTGTGTTGTTACCAAGGCAGGGTAAGCCTACAGTCAATCTTTACCCACAATTTTTTGGGGGTATTTCTTAAGGATAAAAGGTCGCCTTATATGCCTACATATAACAAAGCATATTCCCATGTCAAATAACATGGGTATTACATCATATGAACAAAATTACTTAAAACTTCTTTACCTTTGCAACTCTTTTGCTGTAGACTCATCTTAGGGAAGTGGGTGTTCATCCTTACATTCCTGAGAAACAAAGAGAGGCAGCACATCATTACCCACACAAAACACAACCCAACACTGCTCACCAAAGCACAACCACACTCACAATCTGAAAACACAAATGCAAAACTAAGCATTGTACGAGAGAGAGAGAGAGAGAGAGAGAGAGAGAGAGAGAGAGAGAGAGAGAGCGCGCGCTACAGGGTACAATTCATACTTCAATTTAAAAACTCTTCCCCCACAAGGCTCCTCAACACTCACTCTGTACTCTTCTTGCTGTAGAGGCCACCCAGGATGTAAAGATGCCTCCTTGTGGGACTCTTGTGTTCAAATATGGTGACCTGTGGAAGGCAACAGTTCAGTTACTGCATCAAGAGGATTTAAGGCGAGAAAGAATGTCATAAAGAGGAGAGGAGAAAACAGAAGAGGAGGACATGAGAGGAAAAACAATTGTATACAAATATGTAATCACAGTAGTATTTGATAACATTCCATATAAGTACTACAAATACAATGCAATTGAACATTACATAAACACTAATAAAGAGACCATGAAGCAGAAAATATCAGCGTACAGTGCATCATCATCTGGCATGCAAGTCCATCAATGTGTTACATCTTACCTTGTGGCACAAAGTACAGGTGTGTATGGCAAACCCCAAGCAAGCCTCACACACCCCATGCCCACACGACAACAGCACCGGCTCACGCTTGTGCCCATGATAATTCCTGTCTGTAAGGGAGGTAGAATATGTATTAGAAAACATGTATAAAAACAAACATTAAGACTAATGTAGATACAACAACTCCATTAACAAAGGGAAAGATGACAGAGTTTAGGGAAATGTGTTAAATTCCCTATACTACTCAGAATAATTGGGGGAAATTCAATCCATACTGATTTTCTAGTTAAACAGTTCCTGAAATCCAAGTGAAACCTGTTTATTGGGAGTGTCTCTTTTCAGTGGATAGAATCTGAAACATTGTTGCATTGCATTGGGAGCACAGCCTCGGTGAGGATCATTGAAGGAAGATAGACTTTTTTAAATGGTGAAGTATCTGATTGACAAAAAGTAACCAGTGATGTGCCTCCAGAGTCAGTCTTGGGACCCACACTCTTCCTTATAAATGTGAATGATTTAGAGAGTAATATGTCAAAAGTAACAAAATTCGCAGATGATACAAAACTTGGCAGTCAAGTAATATGTTCTGAAGATTGTGATAAAATTCAAGACTTAAATAAACAAATTGATTGAAGCAAGCAATGGCTAATGTCTCGTAATAATGACAAATGTAAGGTTATGCATATTATCTAAATTTCACATACAAGATGCAAGACCAGGCAGGAGCTCGATGAAGTCAAACAAGAAAAAGACCTTAGTGCAATCATTAGTAATAATCACAAAGTGAGTGATCAGTGCACAGCTGCAAGTAA
Organism: Metacarcinus magister; assembly: GCA_029783475.1. Lineage (NCBI taxonomy): Eukaryota > Metazoa > Arthropoda > Malacostraca > Decapoda > Cancridae > Metacarcinus > Metacarcinus magister. The sequence continues at coordinate 198,115 of JAPQNM010000046.1, forward strand.
GAAAGCGAATATGGTGTTAGGTCTAATATCAAGGAATTTTGGTCACAAAGCACCAGAAGTAATGAAAAACTCTATACAGCATTTGAGGCCACACCTTGAATATCCGATACAATTCAGGTCACTGAACTACAATAAAGACCAAAACTTACTAGAAAGACTACAGAGATCAGCAGCAAAACACATTCCTACATCCTGTAATCTATCATACTAAGAACAATTAAAAGTTAAACATGTTCCCACTCCACATGTCAAGAATTAGGGGAGATATGATTGAAGTTTTTTAAATTCTGAACAAGTTCGATAAAATCAGTCCAGAAATATTATTAGAGATGAATGAGACAGTAACATGAGCAAATGTCATGAAATTATTAGTAGGAAGATGTAACACAATTGTTCTAGTCAAACTTCAATGTTAGAGTTGTTGAACACTGGAACAAACTCCCAGCCTCAGTAGTTAGCTCATAAGAACATAAGAAATGATGAGACTGCAAGAGGCCAGTTAATGACCTACACGAGGCAGCTCCTTGCCCCCCACCCTTGGAATAATCCAATATTTAGCCATCCCACCTGTCATCCCTATCCATACTCTGATCCAACCGTCTTTTAAAGCTATCTATTGACTCAGCACTTACTACGTGTCTACCCAGCCTATTCCAATCATTCACGATTCTGTTAGTGAACCAATATCTACCTATGTCTGTCCTGAATCTAAGTTTTTCTAGCTTGTACCCATTTCCACGTGTCCTATCCTGACTACTAAATTCTAAAACCTGATCAATGTTTCCCTTATTAATTCCTTTTACCCATTTGAAAACCTCAATCAAATCCCCTCTTGCCCTCCTTCTCTCTAGGGAGTGGAGATTAAGACGTTTTAACCTATCTTTGTAGGGTAAATCTCTCAGCCCCTGAATCATCTTGGTCATTCTTCTCTGGACTGCCTCCAAGGAGCCTATATCTTTCCTATAATAAGGGGACCAAAACTGAGCTGCATAATCTAAGTGGGGTCTTACTAGTGCTAAATACAACCTCAGAATGACCTCAGAACTCCTATTTGTCACACACCTACTAATAAATCCCATTATCTTGTTGGCTCTATTTCTAGCTATAATACACTGTTCCCTGGGGCGCAAGTCACTGCTTATTTGAACTCCTAAGTCCCTCACACTATATGACTTTCCTAAGGTATTGTCATTTAATGTGTAGTCTACAGACCTATTACCTTTACCTACACTCATAATGCTACACTTGTTAACATTAAACTGCATCTGCCATTTCTCTGACCACTCGTACAGCCTATTTAAGTCATCCTGCAGCATCCTTTTATATTTTTGAGGAATAGGTTCTTGTTAACTAATTAATTGAATGCGTGGTGTGAGCTTCCATAAACTTTTATTTTCAAGTATGTAATTGTATTAAATCAACCTATTTTCCTTATCGTACAGGTGAGGTGTAGTGGCAATACATTGTTAATCTTAATAAAGTACACTGTATTCCCCTTCACGATTGGTTAAATTTGGTTGGGTTAGGTAAGCTTTGATTTAGTTAATTTAATTAGGTTGAATTAGAATAAATCAGAGTAATGCCGTTGGTAAGTGTGAATGAAGCAATACAACAACATGGCGGGGCTCGGATGGGTGCAACACTGGAAACTTACCATTAACTAAGTACGTACCACATGGCATTACCTCAACCTTACCTACACCAAGCCATTCCCTCCTACTTACAGAACACACCATTATATCAAGGTTAACAATGACACAGTTTCAAGGTTAACAATGACACAGTTTCAAGGTTAACAATGACACAGTTTCAAGGTTAACAATGACACAGTTTCAAGGTTAACAATGACACAGTTTCAAGGTTAACAATGACACAGTTTCAAGGTTAACAATGACACAGTTTCAAGGTTAACAAACACTATGCAGTACAGTTTTGGTCCCCGTATTATAGAATGGATATAGGATTGTTAGAGTGAGTGCAGAGAACGATGACCATAATGGAATGGGTGTGTGGTGGGGCTTACCCATCATGTAGGTGGTTATCACGTGATTTTATTATGATTATTACGTTATTTTATTATGATTATTCAGTGATCTAATTATGATTATTACATGACCTAATTATGATTATTACATGACCTAATTATGATTATTACATGACCTAATTATGATTATTACATGACCTAATTATGATTATTACGTGACCTAATTATGATTATTACGTGACCTAATTATGATTATTACGTGACCTAATTATGATTATTACGTGACCTAATTATGATTATTACGTGACCTAATTATGATTATTACGTGACCTAATTATGATTATTACGTGACCTAATTATGATTATTACGTGACCTAATTATGATTATTACGTGACCTAATTATGATTATTACGTGACCTAATTATGATTATTACGTGACCTAATTATGATTATTACGTGACCTAATTATGATTATTACATGACCTAATTATGATTATTACGTGACCTAATTATGATTATTACGTGACCTAATTATGATTATTACATGACCTAATTATGATTACGTGAAAAAATTCGGGGGTATGGGCGGACTTGCTCTCCCAGCGAAGAGGTTATTACGTGAGTTCAGTTCAGTTCAGGTTAGGTTAGGGTGGGGGTGTCTGGGGGGCTTGCCCTCTATTGAAAAAGGTTATTACGTGAGTACAGGTCAGGTTAGGTTAGATTGGATGGGGCCGGGGGGCCGTATACCCCTCGGGTTAGTTTAGTTTAGGTTAGGGTTGTGTCGTTGGGGGTATCTGGTTCGATTAAATAAGTTTTTTTTATATAATTCCCAAAAAAATAGGTTTTCACCTTAAAAATTTTTCAGATTGCTATATAAGGCCTGTATTTGCTTCCCCCACCCTAAAACCCCGCTAAAACCCCACGCTTGTTGGCTATAGGAAGAAGAGCGGGGACGAGCAGTAGTTATGCAGATTTACCGGTTTTAATAAAGGGATGTAGGAAAGGTCCTTACGGTCAGTAGTCAGGATAGAGCAAGAAGTAACGGATTCAAACTGGAAAAATGTAGATTTATAAAAGGGATAGGCAGAAATTGGTTTACAAATAGGGTGGTAGATGACTGGAACAGACTCAGTCAGCAGGTAGTTAATGCACAGACGATAGGGACTTTTAAAAGACTAGACGGGCTTTATGGATGGGGATGAGAGGTGAATGTAGGTAATAGGGTAGTATTAGAGTAACAGGAAGTACCTAGTGCAGGCTTCCGTGCCTTTTGTAGCTTCCTATATTCTTATGTTCTTACTACAAGCCGGACACTCAAGGTTATCTCCCGCCGGCTTCACCCGCAGGAACCATGGAACAGTCTTACAGGATCTCCTATGTCACTCCTGCACCATTGTATAGCTGCACAACCTTCTACTGAACTCACCTGTCAACTTGTAATTAACTCTACACCGTGGGCACTTGTTCTGCGGCGGCATGACGCTGGTATCGCAATGAGCTGCCTCGTCCGCCATGTTAGCTCCGCGGCGACGTCTTCTCGCATATCAACTCGAAGCTTCTCGTGCTCATAACACATTTTTTTTCCGTATATAACCTTCCTCTTTCATTATTATCATTATAATACAAACATAACAAAAATAATCAATGATTATCATTACAACCATCATTACTTTAAAATATTATTTTAATACCAAGTATAAAGTTTCACAAACTAGATGGGGACAAGATACAAAACCAACTAACCAGCCAGTCAACACGTTCTAGTTTTTATACCTTGCACACCACATTTTCTCCAGGAACTCTTTGACCACAGTCCCACCATCAACACCATCCATTCCCTTCCAGTTATTTCACCCCATCGATCATCCATACACTCTACTGTTTCCGAACCTTGTGGAACATGTAATACTCAAACTAGGATGGATGCTATAGGTTGTGATCGTTGTGAGACATGGTTTCACCCTACATCTATGTGCCTTGGCCTCCCAGACCAAATAGTGGACAACATTATTGAGTATGACGGCCAGGGTATTGCTTTCATCTGTACGGAATGTAGAAGTAAATCAGGCAAATCTGGCAGTGTGCCCGACTCAGCATTCAAGCAGTTATTTCAAACGGTGAAGAAACTTTGCCAAGGAAGGAATAGGAACTCTTAAAGGAATGGATGGCAGGTTGATAGAAAATGGTGAGGAAATTAGTAAGGAATTAAATAAATATTTCTTGTCCGTATTTTCTCAGGAAGAGTCGGGTAGGGAACTGGAGCCAGTACAGATCTTTAGGGGACAAAAGGTTGATAAATTAAGCGAAATAGTCATAAGTAGGGAAGTAGTTAGCAAGGAAATAGATAGACTTAAAAAGACTAAATCTCCAGGGCCCGTATTCTACAAACCGTCATAGCTCAATCCGTCGTTCATAGCGAAAGAAAATGGCGCATTTCAGTCATAATACTGTCAGAAACTCTCATGATCGTCCATAAACGCTTATGATCGACCATAAAATGGTGTCGGATGCTAAGACAGGGTTCCCCCTGTCTTAGCGCCGCCTATGACCGTCACTAGTGTGTCAACATAGCCGCACCACAACAACAAGGTCCCCAGCCGAGGAATATTTTCCGAAGGAGGGACGTGCTTAACGAGCTCAGTGATGCTGAGCTTATATATATATATATATATATATATATATATATATATATATATATATATATATATATATATATATATAGTTATATATATATAGTTATATATATATAGTTATATATATATAGTTATATATATATAGTTATATATATATAGTTATATATATATATATATATATATATATATATATATATATATATAGTTATATATATATATGTGTATATATATATATATATATATACCTATAGTTATATATATATATATATATATATATATATATATATATTGATTTATTACAGCTTTGGGTAATACATATATATAATACTTCAGCCCACTCAAACGAAAGAAAATGTAATATTTAATGCTCTATTCTGTTCCTGCTCACAATAATGAGACACTATAGTGCACTAGTGCTTCCGTAGATTATCATTTGAGCTGTAACAACACTGCTATTAATTCACACAATATTTCAGCTCGCCAAAACAACACAAGAGGTATATTTTCAGCTTTAGCCTGTTCTTTCTCTTATACGGAGGCACTAATCTCTCTCGTGATACCCATTTCAAGCCCCAAGTCTAGTTTGTTATTGAAAAAAACCGACCTACGTGAATATTCTTTTCGGTGTGTACTATGTTTATGAAGTCAAAACAATTTAAATCCAAGAAAATAATGCCAAGAACCTACTTCATTCCATATATTTAAAGTTGACAAATTGTGAGCGTGCGTTCTAGCGGCAGAGGGTGTATGAGATATGACCCACGAGTTCTGGACGACCATAAGACTGACTGTCATAAATTCTGTTAGCTATGAGCGTTAGTTATGGTCGTCCATATAACTATGTAGAATACGGGCCCAGGGCCCGTATTCTACAAACCGTCATAGCTCAATCCGTCGTTCATAGCGAAAGAAAATGGCGCATTTCAGTCATAATACTGTCAGAAATTCTCATGATCGTCCATAAACGCTTATGATCGACCATAAAATGGTGTCGGATGCTAAGACAGGGTTCCCCCTGTCTTAGCGCCACGTATGACCGTCACTAGTGTGTCAACATGACCGCACCACAACAACAAGATCCCCAGCCGAGGAATATTTTCCGAAGAAGGGACGTGCTTAACTAGCTCAGTGATGCTGAGCTTATATATATATATATATATATATATATATATATATATATATATATATATATAGTTATATATAGTTATATATATATATATATATATATATATATATATAATACTTCAGCCCACTCAAACGAAAGAAAATGTAATATTTAATGCTTTATTCTGTTCCTGCTCACAATAATGAGACACTATAGTGCACTAGTGCTTCCGTAGATTATCATTTCAATGCTCAAGTCTAGTGTATAGCTGAAAAAATGAGCTATAACAACACTGCTATTAATTCACACAATATTTCAGCTCGCCAAAACAACACAAGAGGTATATTTTCAGCTTTAGCCTGTTCTTTCTCTTATACGGAAAAACTAATCTCTCTCGTGATACCCATTTCAAGCCCCAAGTCTAGTTTGTTATTGAAAAAAACCGACCTACGTGAATATTCTTTTCGGTGTGTACTATGTTTATGAAGTCAAAACAATTTAAATCCAAGAAAATAATGCCAAGAACCTATTTCATTCCATATATTTAAAGTTGACAAATTGTGAGCGTGCGTTCTAGCGGCAGAGGGTGTATGAGATATGACCCACGAGTTCTGGACGACCATAAGACTGACTGTCATAAATTCTGTTAGCTATGAGCGTTAGTTATGGTCGTCCATATAACTATGTAGAATACGGGCCCAGGGCCGGACGACATTTTTCCGAGGATTCTTAGGGAATGTAGAGAAGAACTCGTTGAACCCATTGCGATGATTTTTAGAAAATCCCTAGACACAGGAGTAGTTCCTAGGCTATGGAGGCAGGCAAATGTAGTTCCTATATTCAAGAAAGGAGATAAGGCAGAAAGTAGTAACTACCGCCCAATTAGTTTAACATCAGTGGTAGGCAAGATGTTAGAAGCTATCATAGCAAGGGCAATTAGAAAACATTTAGATGAACACAAGCTAATTAGACATAGTCAACATGGTTTTAGCAAGGGGAAAGTCCTGCCTGACAAATTTATTATCCTTCTATAGGAAAGTATTTGAAACCATAGATAAGGGGGACGAGTATGATATAGTTTATTTGGACTTCAGTAAAGCCTTTGACAGAGTACCCCATAGGAGACTGTTAAGTAAAGTCAAGGCTCATGGCATAGGTGGGAAGTTACTAGAGTGGATTAGGGGATGGCTTACTAGTAGGGAACAGAGGGTACAGATTAATGGGAAGAAATCAGAATGGGGTAATGTCACTAGTGGGGTACCACAAGGATCAGTACTAGGACCATTGTTATTCATAATCTATATAAATGACTTAGAGACAGGAATAAACAGTGATATCAGTAAATTTGCCGATGACACAAAGATAGGAAGACCGGTAAAGAATTTAGATGATGCTAGGATGCTGCAGGATGACTTAAATAGGCTGTACGAGTGGTCAGAGAAATGGCAGATGCAGTTTAATGTTAACAAGTGTAGCATTATGAGTGTAGGTAAAGGTAATAGGTCTGTAGACTACACATTAAATGACAATACCTTAGGAAAGTCATATAGTGTGAGGGACTTAGGAGTTCAAATAAGCAGTGACTTGCGCCCCAGGGAACAGTGTATTATAGCTAGAAATAGAGCCAACAAGATAATGGGATTTATTAGTAGGTGTGTGACAAATAGGAGTTCTGAGGTCATTCTGAGGTTGTATTTAGCACTAGTAAGACCCCACTTAGATTATGCAGCTCAGTTTTGGTCCCCTTATTATAGGAAAGATATAGGCTCCTTGGAGGCAGTCCAGAGAAGAATGACCAAGATGATTCAGGGGCTGAGAAATTTACCCTACAAAGATAGGTTAAAACGTCTTAATCTCCACTCCCTAGAGAGAAGGAGGGCAAGAGGGGATTTGATTGAGGTTTTCAAATAGGTAAAAGGAATTAATAAGGGTAACATTGATCAGGTTTTAGAATTTAGTAGTCAGGATAGGACACGTGGAAATGGGTACAAGCTAGAAAAACTTAGATTCAGGACAGACATAGGTAGATATTGGTTCACTAACAGAGTGGTGAACGATTGGAATAGGCTGGGTAGACACGTAGTACGTGCTGAGTCAATAGATAGCTTTAAAAGACGGTTGGATCAGAGTATGGATAGGGATGACAGGTGGGATGGCTAAATATTGGATTATTCCAAGGGTGGGGGGCAAGGAGCTGCCTCGTGTAGGTCATTAACTGGCCTCTTGCAGTCTCATCAATTCTTATGTTCTTATGTTCTTATGAAACTGTCCAGACTCTCTCTGCACGGCAAGACCCCAACAGCAATGTGTGGGGTGAACAGACCACTCACTCCCGTCCTATCCCTCTCCCTAGCAACCCTCAACCCCCAAGCGCTGCTACAGATAACCTACGTACCCTCATTCGAGAGGAAACTAGGGAACTAGAGGAGAGGAACAAGAGAAAGTCTTCGATCATAATTAGGGGACCTGTGGCACAAACTACTGCTCTGGTAAGTGCTGCGTTTGGCCCTGAATCTAGTCATATTTTGGGATCCCCAGTAGCCTTATCTGATGTCACATGCCTCAACAGGGACAAAAAGCTCTACCGAGCAAAGATCATTGATGAAGAGACAAGGAAAAACCTACTAGACAACGCCAAAAAACTGCATAACACACAATACAGCTATATCTATGTCAGTAGGGACCTCACTTATAACCAAAGGAAGGAATTACGGGAGAGGCGTGCACAACGCACTGTAACTATACCCTGCCACAACTAATGTTGATCCTCCTACTGCTCAACTTACAGCAACCAACACTCCTTCGGTACCTTTAAACCATTAACATCGCAGTCCTCTCAAGCAACAGCACATTTCCTCAACTTAAAAACCGGGTTCTGTAATGTGAATAGTATTATTAACAAAATACCCATAATCTCAGACTTTCTCAAAGAAAACAACGTAGATATTTTCGGAATATGTGAATCCTGGCTGTTGCCTGATATCCCAGATTCCTTTGTAAATATAAGTAATTTTAATATATTACGCACCGACTCTAGCAGCCACACCCGAAAGCACGGAGTTTGTCTACATTAAGAGTCATATTAGTCATATCATTAACACAAGCTGTGATAACGTTTTTGCAATCTATCTCTTAGCCTATAATTTATACTTAATAGTAATTTATCGCCCTCCTTCTAATACTTGTGCTGATAACCAAGCTCTCTTAGAATTTCTCCTTAACTTTTGTCCTGGTAAAGAAGTACTAATCCTTGGTGACCTCAACCTACCTCTCTTCAACTGGCAATCCAAAGCAGTATATTCTGTAAAATATCCCCCCCTGCATCAGTCCTTCATGGACTGCTTTGTATCACTAGGCCTGCACCAGTGGGTAGCAGTCCCAACTTTTGTAAGCTCTGGAAATATTCTAGACCTGGCCTTCACAACAGAAAGAGACAGGGTAGGTGAAGTTGAGGTTAGTAGCCCCTTGCCCAACTGTGGACATTGCCCTGTCTTACTCAGTTACTACTTCCAGTTTGGTTTAACTACTGAGAATACTGCTCCCCCAAAGCACTCTTGGCACCACGCTAAATACAAGAAAATAAACGACCACCTGTATAATGTAGATTGGCAATTTGAATTGCAAAGCCTAACAATCGACTCAATGTATGAAAGATTCCTATCCATCGTAAGGCCACTGATTGACCAGTACGTGCCTTTATCTCCCAGTACCCCGTCCACACACTCCAGATCTCCACCCAAGGCCCTGAAAAACTCACGCAGACAAGCATGGGGAGCATACAAAAATGCAAGAAACTTTCATGGCAGACAATCCCCTCAAGCCACACAAGCCCTAGCACACTATGACAGCATAAACAACAGATTCCGCAACTTCTTCACCTTCAAGCAAATTGATTATGAAAAATCACTGATCCGAAAACTACAGAGCTCCTCCAAACTGTTCCACCAGTATATTAGGAGTAAGAAAGTTGGGTCGCCCTCTGTTGGCCCACTAAGGATGGACTGTGGCGAACTAATAAGTGACTGTACTCAGATGGCCAACACCTTTGCCACCCACTTCTGCTCAGTCTACTCTAGTCAAGCCAGCGATGTTCCCTCTCCTCACCAAACCTTTGACGGCTTTCTCGACAATATCCCGATAACTCTGCAGGACGTAAGAAATAAGCTCAAGACACTTGATCCAAACTCCAGCATGGGACCTGATGGCATTCACCCCAACCTCCTGAAATCCTGCCCTGCTGTTGCTCTTCCATTGTTACTGATATTTGACAAGTCACTCTCCACGGGGAAACTGCCAAAACAATGGAAGAAATCAACCATCATCTCCATATTCAAGAAAGGCTCTCGCTACGCACCACTCAATTATAGACCTATTAGTTTGACATCTGTCTGCTGCAAAACTCTGGAACGATTCATCTCAGAATATCTATACAACTTTCTAGATTCCAACGGTATTCTTTCAACTGACCAGTATGGTTTCCGACAAGGCAGAACAGTAGACGACCAGCTACTGCTTGTATACAACGATGTCACTGCATGGTTGGATACTGGATACATAGTGAATGTTGTACTCTTTGACTTCAGCAAAGTCTTCGATGTTGTCAATCATTCCTTTCTCATTGACAAACTGAGACTACTGGGAATTCACGGCCCCTTGCTGTCATGGATCACAGAATTCCTACTAGGTCGCACCATGCAAGTTTCAGTCTCTGGCTACACCAGCTCCTCTAAAGATGTCCTCAGTGGAGTGCCCCAGGGGTCAGTCCTGGGTCCCCTGCTGTTCCTGGTGTACATTAACTTTCTGCCATCATATATTCGCTCAAAATGCAAGTTCTTTGCTGATGACCTGAAAATCTATCTCAAGCTACGTCGAGACTCATGTTCCTCTCTGGCTGCAGACACAAGCGTCTGTCAGAGAGGCATTGACACAGTGCACAAAGTCGCTAACTCCTGGGGCCTGCACTTCAATCTTAACAAGTGTGCTGTACTACGTTGCCAGAGAGGCTCAGCAGACTGGAACAACATAGGCTCACTTCAGCATTACCACATGGACAACACTGACCTTCCTATTAAGACTACACATAAAGATCTAGGTATAACAGTTGACACCACCCTGAAATTCCACTCCCACATAACAACAACTGTGAAGAAAGCAGCAGGCCTGGCAAATAATTTACTGAAATCTACACTCTGTCGTGATAAAGATTTTATGATCACCTTGTTTAAGTCTCACATCAGACCACTGTTGGAATTCGGCTCCACCGTATGGAATACAGGATACAATAGCGATCTGAGACTCTTGGAATCTACACAGTGGAGGTGGACCAAGCACATTACAGGATTGTCTGAACTTAGTTATGCAGACCGTCTACAAAACCTGAACCTGTACTCCGTCCAAGGAAGACTTGTCAGAGCTGATCTAATTAAATGCTGGAAAATCTTTCACAATCAGTCCTCACTAACACCCCAAGATCTTTTTTCTCTCTCTCCTATCACACACACCAGGGGTCACAGATTCAAGGTAGCCAAGCCCCACACATCACTTGAATGTAGGCGCAGATTTTTCAGCATCAGATGTATCGATCTTTGGAACTCTTTGTCTGATGAAGCTGTCACCTGTGATTCTATTACATCTTTCAAAAATTTTTTACATGTCCAACTGGGACAAACACTCTTTGAATATGTCGACTGACATTAAAGCTCTACTCTGTAATTTTCTCAGCTGTGTATCTTTTGTGCACATGGCACAAAACTCAGCCCCTTTTCCTGATCTTCCTCATTATTGACATGCATAGAAGAGGGGCTGGCGTGCCAGCAGTTGTGGGCTTCCCTTATTTCAAACTAGCTAATCTCCCTCAAAATATTTATAATAAAAACGTGTAACAGGATAGCCAACCAGGTGAGTAAACTCACCTCCCCACACAGTCCCAGCACCAACACCATCCATTCCGTTCCAGTTCTTTCACCCCATCAATCATCCATACACTCACTTCCCCACACAGTCCCACCACCAACACCATCCATTCCCTTCCAGTTCTTTCACGCCATCAATCATCCAGCCTTTTTTGACATTTGATGTTTTTTGTGGGCGAGAATTTCCCACCTTTTTTTGACATTTGACAGGTTTTTTGGATCAAGAATTTCCTGCCTTTTTTTGACACAACTGGTTTTTTGAGGCAAGGCTTTCCAGCCTTTTTTGACATTTGACAGGCTTTAGGGGGCATGAATTTCCCTTTTGTATTTTATTTGATGGGTTTTTTTGGGCAAGAACTTCCCGCCTTTTTTGACATTTGAAAAGTTTTTTGGAGGCGAGAATTTCCCATCTTATTATTATTATTACAATTATTTTTTTTTAGATTTGGCTGGAAAGAATAAGAATAATAGTAAGAATAATAACAGTATGTGGTAGTAAAGGAGTAGGATACAGGAGCTTATAACTTTAGTAGGAAAAAGAGATAAGTTCTCTGTGTAACCCAATTATTAACGTGACCTTTGAGAGTAGATAAATTGACCTCTACACGTGGTACAGTGACCCACACAAGCCCTTTCCTCCCATACAGCAAGCTGGTCTTTCTCTTAATGTATGGGTGATAGTATAGATGATAAACAAACAACACTCATTACAGGAAACTATCACATTTATTGAAGGAAGAATATAAGAATAATTTTTACAATTTTTTACAACCTAACTCAACCGATCAACACCAGTACTCACTTACTCACTAACTCTACTTGCACTCCTCAAACACCTCATCTCCTTTACGTACAAAGATGGTATGTGGCAGACTTGACGTGTTTGTTCCATGTGAGTTCTCTCATCAAGACAACCATACCATCTCTTTCCAACCGAGACTCAAGAAGATGGGGACACCGTCATGTGAGCTGGTGAGCATCTACTACACATTCATGCTCCCAAAACCCAAGTATGCTTCCCCAACCTGGTCGTCTCCCCTCAACCTCACCCAACGCCACCAACTGGAGCAGGTGCAGAAAAAAGCAGTGATACTCATCCTGGGGTCTCACTACACCACCTACCAGGAAGCCCGCCAAGCCTTGCACCTCACTACCCTACAAGCCCGCCACACCTTGCACCTCACTACTCTACAAGCCCGCCACGCCCACCTCCTAGAGAAGTTCAACAGTGTCACTACCACTAACACTCTGGTTCCTATTCGTGCCCGCAAGGACCAATACAGAAAAAGTGCTGTGCCCGCGATGGTGAAAATATTAAATCAATGAATACATGCCTAGTGTTAGATTTAGTTAAACTTTGCTAATCCTATTATTATTATCATTACTATTATTATTTATTATGGTTATTATCAATTTTTCAACCCCATGATTTTGTATGGTCCTTATTGTACATTTTTAGCTTATTACATAGTGCAGTGTAACATCCTCACCTGTAACCACCACCCAACTTGTCCACACAACACATCAACTCAAAAGTGGATCCGCATGTGTTGGCGAATATCAATCTTTGTCTTAAAACATTTCTTACAAACATCACACTTGAACTCCCTCAAGCTAGTGTGTCTAAACATGTGTTGATTGAGATCAGAAACACGAACAAATCTTTTACCACAGTCATCACATTCATAATTTTTAATACCACTGTGTATCAGGGTGTGTTGGGTGAGGTAAGACTTTCGAGTAAATCTTTTCCCACACTGTTTACATTCATGAATTTTAACACCACTGTGTGTCATTGTGTGATTGGTGAGGGAAGACTTTCGGGTATATATTTTCCCACACAGTTTACATTCAAAATTTTCAACACCACTGTGTGTCAGGGTGTGTCTGGTGAGGGTACACTTATGAGTAAATCTTTTCCCACACTGTTTACATTCATAGTTTTTAACACCACTGTGTGTCAGGGTGTGTTGGGTGAGGTTAGACTTATCAGTAAATTTTTTCCCACACTGTTTACATTCACAATTTTTAACACCACTGTGTGTCAGGGTGTGTGTGGTGAGGGTAGACTTTTGAGAAAATTTTTTCCCACACTGTTTACATTCATAATTTTTAACACCACTGTGTGTCAGGGTGTGTCTGGTGAGGTCAGACTTTTGAGTAAATTTTTTCCCACACTGTTTACATTCATAATTTCTAACACCACTGTGTATTAGGGTGTGTTGGGTGAGGTGAAACTTTCGGTAAAATTTTTTGCCACACTGTTTACATTCATAGTTCTTAACACCGCTGTGTATCAGGGTGTGTTTGGTGAGGGTAGACTTATCAGTAAATTTTTTTCCACATTGTTTACATTCATAGTTTTTAACACCACTGTGTATCAGGGTGTGTTTGGTGAGGTTAGACTTATCAGTAAATTTTTTCCCACACAGTTGACATTCATAGTTTTTAACACCACTGTGTGTCAGGGTGTGTTTGGTGAGGTTAGACTTATCAGTAAATTTTTTCCCACACTGTTGACATTCATAACTTTTAACACCACTGTGTTTCAGGATGTGTCTCTCAAGCTTACTCTTGCATATAAAAGTTTTATCACACTGCTGACACTCAAACTTGTTCTCTCCGTTGTGGACGGAGCTGCTTGCCTCAAGGTCATTCTTGCCATCACACCTGCGCCTCCCCACACCTGAGGCAGACTGATCCTGCTGCTCCCAGTCACTCATGCTGCTGCTCGGCCTCACATCCTCCACTGCAGCACTACTCCCGGCAGCACACGCCATGGCTGGTTCTGCAGCAAAGATTAGAATCCAACAACACTAAAAGAGAGAAGAGAAATTGGAGACTTCATTACAATCTACGTATAAATTGATGAACAACCTGGAGGAAACTGATGTAAATGAGTTAAGATTGGTGTTAACTACGGTGTCCTATCACCTTTCCTGCCTTATGTAGTGCTTATCTTTGGTCAGCGAGCACTATGAGGATATCGCTGCCGTACCTGTAAGCTGTGCCTACTGTAAAAACTATCAAATGTTTTCTATGACTAAAAGTAAAGGGTTGTGAGAGGTGCAGACGCCATTTTCTTTCGTAGCCACACGCCATTCTGGTGAAGATGTAAATTTTTACCCAAAAAATTTCTTTTTTAGCATAACCTTCCCAGAGCTGCAGTTAAATAAGCCTAACCAAAACTAACCCAACCAAACCTAACTAAATGGTATTTCTGCATAACTACTGCTCGGACGATATTAATATAAATATGAAGTCGTACATACTATACATAGTGTACTCAACACATCTGTGAAGGTTTCAGGCGGTGCTCACCATTATTTACCTCGTAAAGCACCTTTGAAGTTATGTTAGGTTGACTATGTTATGTTAGGTTATAGTTAGGTTACATTAGGTTATGTCAGGTTCGGTTTGGTTGTTATATAAGCTTTTCACCCTAGATTTTTTTCTGGATTACCATATTATGGCCTATATTCGATTATAATAACAAGCACCGCCTGAAACTTTCACAGATGTGTTAAGTACACTATATCGTCCAAACAGTAGTTATGCAGATTTACCTCATATTTTTGGTAAACTACTACTCGGACAATATCAATATAAATATGAAGTCGTACATGTTATACATAGTGTACTCAACACATCTGTGAAGGTTTCAGGCAGTGCTCGTTATTGTAAGCAAATACAGACCATATATGGCAATCCAGAAAAAAAATCTAGTGTGAAATGCCTAAATTTTGGGTAATAAAATATAAAAAGCTTATATAACCGAACCAAATCGTACCTAACCAAACCTAATCTAACCTTAACCTAATCATAACCTAATGTAACCTAACCATAACCTAAAATAACATAATGAACTTAAATAACCTAACATTCAAAGGTGCTTTGTGAGGTAAATAATGACGAGCATTGCCTGAAACCTTCACAGATGTGTTGTGTAGCTACACTTTGTATAACATGTAGGACTTCATATTTATATTGATTCAATTCAGCGGCATAACTGTTTGAGGTTATCTGAACAAGTTTCTGAGGTTAAATTTGCAGTGCATTATACAGGTAAGGAGGGTATTATTTTACATTTTCACCAAAATGCTCTAGATAATTCAGGATTATATTTTCACATTACCTGATGCATTTTGAGAATTTTTATTAATTACATTTCTGTTGCAAATTCTTAGTTTCTGAGATATTCAATGTTTTCTGAGACCTTCTCTTTAAAAAATAAAGTTTAGTTTGGTTTGAACAAGGTTCTGTTATTTGTCAATGTAGGTTAAGGTTTGGTTAATTTAGGTTAGGTTTATTTAGAAGATATCAAATGTTCTCTATGACCAAAGGTAGGGAGTTGGACAAGGTGCAGACGCAAAACGCAGACGTAAACAGACGCCATTACGGTGAAGATGTAAAATTTTATCGTAGGGAGATATCGAATGGGTCGCCTTACGAATATTTACCACACTCAATTACACCACACGGGGTTGTCATTGGTCCCAACTGTGGTAGGAATGCAAATTTAGGTCCTCAAATTCCCCACAAGGAATGTTTTTACCAATCAATCCCGAGCTGGTCCAGATTAACACTGCATTGGCTTAAATAATCTTTCTCTTTCTGTCCTCCTCAGTGCCAAGACAACATTGTCCCTTACCTTGTATCACCACACCAGCGCACCCACACCAAAACTAGGCCTAAAACAGCCTACACCAACAACTTGTTTAGACGGTAGAGGCAGATCAGCAGATAATAATCTTGATCTTGATGCCATCATGCCACAGGTGACTTGAAGTTTCCTTCAAGTCAGGCCTTTGTATCGGCAGCTCCTGTGAGGGGGATAAAAAAAAAAAAAATGGAAAGCACACGGAAAAAAAAGAAAATAAAAGATGCATACTCTAATTACACGCCCTAGTTTCTCGATTTAGCAAACCACATTTTCTCCAGAAACTCTTTCACCGCGTCAATCATCCGTTCACTCGTCTCCTCACACAGTCCTAGCAACAACGCCATCCATTCCCTTCCAGTTCTTTCAGTCACCTCATTCATTTCACGTCCCATTTCTGCCAGAATCACACGCATCATTTCCATTCTGTCACGGTCATACTTCTCGCATTCCATTCTGTCCCGGTCATATTTCTCACATTCTAAGAAGTACTACATGCTCTACCGTCTCATCCTCTCCCATGTCACACATCTGGCACACTTTGCTGCGGGACTCTGATCATCTGTAGTTCCTTGCATTCACATCCATACACTGTGCCCTACCTCGTTGTTTTGTATTCTTTCACTGATAGTTGGGGCAGAATAATAAAAAAAGTGTTCAAAGTTTTCTTTTACTTAAAATGTTAGGCATATTATGTTTTCATTGGTGTGTCTATTTCTGTAGTTGAGTGGCAAACAGTTGACTCTTGCTTTATATAGGATTATAGAAGATGGATGGTTGTCAATTCATAGATGGTCTCGTTCAATTTGTTTCTTCCAAGTTTTGTAAATAGTTATGGTTGTCTTGTTGTTAACTTCTTGCTACTTGCTTCTGTCCCAGAGTTTTATTTTTTCTATGATGGTTTCTCTTGGAGTCTAACTAGCGCTAAATACAACCTCAGAATGACTTCAGAACTCCTATTTGTCACACACCTACCAATAAATCCCAGTATCTTGTTGGCCCTATTTCTAGCTATAATACACTGTTCCCTGGGGCGCAAGCACTGATGTCAATATAACAGGATCGGCTTTTCTGTGTTAGCTGAATATGGGTTAGAGTCTAAACTTGGAATTATATTAAATGGAATCTATAATAGCTATATATCGGTTCGTTACATATTTATTATCATTATAAAGCTTTTTCTCTTTATTTTGATCTACATTTTGTATAACATTAATTTGTAGTTCAATAATGTTACGGCACACCCCCCTTTTTCACTTCCCCTCCAAGGCAGGGTGTCGCCAAAACACGTTACCTCTCCTTTACCTGAGGTAACGCCCTCCTGGGATTCGTGTAGCGGGGGTTGGCGGGACGGGAAAAGGGGTGTTTTTACACAAATCACACACAACCACACTATTCCTTTCCTGGTATATTTACAAACAACACGCTTACAGGGTACAACACAACATTACAGACTCAGGGCACAAAGAGTTCTCCACAAGAGGTTCACCCAGAACACACAGCCTCCACAAGTCCACACACAGCAGCCTCCACACAGTCATGCTGGCCACCCACAGCAACCTCCACACAGCCATGCACTCCCTTAGCGAGGGCAGGCCCTAAGGAAGCCAGGGCGCCATTTCTCCGGCCACCCTGTCCACTTCCCTCCAAGGTCCTGCCTCTCACGCTCCCAGGATGCCCACAACCACCTCCACACAGCCAGTCAGCCACTCCCTTAGTGAGGGCAGGGACCTAAGGAAGCCAGGGTGCCATTTCTCCGGCCACCCTGTCCGCTTCCCTCCAAGGTCCTGCCCTCCACTCGCCCAGGAGTCAGCCTTGCACCGCTGTGTCCCTCTGTCTGTTCTCTCTCACTCCTCGCCTCCTTCTCCTCCCAACAACCAGCCACGTCTCTCAAACACACCCCACCACGACTCCGTATCGCTGAAAACACAGATACGTAGGTCGCCTTATCTCTGACACATGTCAACTCTCACTCCCCAGGGAGGCCTGAGTGACCCACCGCTCCCTGCCTCCACACAACTACACTACACAATAACTACATCGCTACAACACTATTTACATGCTAAATGCGTCGCCGCAACAATAATAATAATAATAATCATAATAACAATCTTCTTGAGACCGCTAGCAGTCGACACCGGACGGACTTTTAAAGAGGTGATATTATTTCTTCTTGTTACACCTTCTCTGTTCCTCTCCATGTCTATTTGAGGCATGGAGGAGCAGTAACACATTATTCCTCACCATTAATAGTAGTTGGATATATAGAAAACATTACCTATTAAGCGTAAATAACCTAATATAAAAATATAAATAAGCTCCAACAGGTACAGTAAGATAGCGGCCGTGTGTTGATTGGTGGATCACGTATATATTAAACCAAAATTGAGATTTCTATTATGCAAAGAAAAGCAATTATATATACTTTAAAAATCGACTGAAATACCTAGTAGTTTTCTACATAATCATTTGTTATATCTGATTCGTATTTATTTCATGAAAATGTTTATTTCTAAGGTGAATTATAAAATCGAAAAATAGAATAAAGCAATAATATTGAAATTAAACCAATATAGATCATAGAATAAAATATAAACAAATTATTGAAACCAAAAGTAAAGCCTAAATAAACCATAAAACAAAGAAAAACGAAAAAAATAACGAAAAAATGAGAACAAAAATACTGTAATTATTTGTTTACATCCAAGAGTGTAAATTATAGCGTGTTAGGCACAGTTTAAGAAGTGTTAGGACATGATGATCTACAAGGATAAAGATGAAGGTGAGTGTCTTGTGTTATGAGTGTGTTGTAAGTGTGTTTTGGTGGGCTGACGGACTGAAAGGCTGAAAGTAGCACTAAGGATGTGCGGTATAGACAAAAATACCGGTATACCGAAGGGCTTCTAATACATGTAATACCTGTAATACCACCCCGAAAATACCGGTATGTCGGTATACCGGATAGGTGATATTATTTCTTCGTTTTACACCTCTGTTCCTCTCCATGTCTATTTGAGGCATGGAGGAGCAGTAACACATTATTCCTCACCATTAATAGTGGTTGGATATAAAGAAAACATTACCTATTAAGTGTAAATAACCTAATATAAAAATATAAACAAGTTCCAACAGGTACAGTAAGATGGCGGCCGTGTGTTGACTGGTGGATCACGTATATATAAAACCAAAATTGAGATTTTTACAATACAAAGAAAAGCAATTATATATACCTTAAAAATCGACTGAAATACCTTACAGTTTTCTACATAATCATTTGTTATTGTTGCGGCGACGCATTTAGCATGTAAATAGTGTTGTGTAAATAGTGTTATTGTAAGTGTAGTTGTGTGGAGGCAGGGAGCGGTGGGTCACTCAGGCCTCCCTGGGGATGTAGGGGTCCGTGTGAGTGTTGACAGGTGTCAAGATACGGTGACCTACGTATCTGTTTTCAACGATACGCAGTCGTGGTGGGGTGTGTTTGGGGAGATGTGGCTGGTTGTTGGTTAGGAGAAGGAGGCCAGGAGGGAGAGAGACAACAGACAGAGGGACACAGCGGTGCAAGGCCGATCCTGGGCGAGTGAAGGGCAGGACCTTGGAGGGAAGTGGACAGGGTGGCCGGAGAAATGGCATACTGGCTTCCTTAGGCCCTGCCTTAGCTAAGGGAGTGCATGGCTGTGTGGAGGCTGCTGTGTGTGGACTTGTGGAGGCTGTGTGTTCTGGGTGAACCTCTTGTGGGGAACTCTGTGCCCTGAGGCTGTAATGTTGTGCTGTACCCTGTAAGCGTAAGTGTTTGTAAATATACAAGGAAAGGAGAAGTGTTGTTGTCTGTGTGTGATTGTTAAAACCCCTTTTCCCGTCCCGCCAATCCCCGCTACACGATTCCCAGGAGGGCGTTACCTCAGGTAAGGAGAGGTAACGTGTTTTGCGACACCCTGCCTTGGAGGGAAGTGTAAAAAGGGGGGTGTGCCGTAACATTACATTTGATTCGTATTTATTTCATGAATTTTAAAAAATTTCTAAGGTGAATTATAAAATAAAAAAATAGAATAAAGTAATAATGATGAAATTAAACCAATATAAGCCATAGAATACAATATAAAAAAATTATTGAAACCGAAAGTAAAGCCTAAATAAACCATAAAACAAAGAAACACGGAAAAAATAACGAAAAAATGAGAAAAAACACGTACCGTAATTATTTGTTTACCTCCAAGAGTGTTAATTATAGCGTGTTAGGCACAGTTTAAGAAGTGTTAGGACATGATGACTTACAGGATAAAGATGAAGGTGAGTGTGTTGTGTTATGAGTGTGTTGTGAGGGTGTTTTGGGGGGCTGACGGGCTGAAAGTAGCACTATGGATATGCGGTATAGACAAAAATACCGGTATACCGAAGGGCTTCTAATACATATAATACCTGTAATATCACCCCGAAAATACCTGGCTGACGCCAGGCAATGTAATCTGATTGGGTTTCTGATTAATAATTATAATACTTAGGGCACCAGTTGTGTTGCATATCACGTATATATATGGAGTTTGGTGTGTGTGTGTGTGTGTGTGTGTGTGTGTGTGTGTGTGTGTGTTTAAAATACGTGTATGGTGTGTGGGAAGCAGGGTTGGGTCCAAGTACATGTACTTGTACTTGGACTTAAGCACAAATATTCATGTACTTGTACTTGGAGTTTAAAATGTTACTTGTACTTGTACTTAGACACAAAGTACTTGAATATTACCAAGTACATTCAAGTACAAACAAGTAGCCTACATTGTATTTAATCAAAAATTGTATACTGTATATAGATTGCAATGAACTTTGTGTTGATACTATTGTGTAAATACGTAATTGAGTGTTATGATATTGCAGTGTAATATAGGATAAAAGACCATAATTATGTAGTATTTTCACAATTGGTAACATGCTACAGTAGACACCGTCTATACAGGACCAGTACACGTTTATTTCCTGTCACGCTCCACTCTCCACTCCTTCACCTTGCAGCGGCATAGCTGGAGATCTGGGGAGGCGGGGGCCCGGGGGTTTTGTCTTCTTGTGGGGTTCCCCCCAATTCTACAAATGAATATGGCAACAAATGGGGGCTACCAAATGGACCATTTGGGAGGGCGGCGGGCCCTTTTGTTAGGGGCCTGGGGGGTGTCTTCTTATATGACCCCCACACCCCTTCCCTTAGCTACGTTACTGAATTTAGCCATTAGACTTGAGCCTGTATCATGGCACCCCCCCCCCTCAAGCTGTCATCCGGGGCGGACCGTCCCCCCCTTAGTACGCCACTGCCTCTTAGGTGGCTCTCAAAACCCTGGCCTGGCCATTAAAGTACTCAAGCACAGCTTCCTCTGAGGACAGGTCAGCTCAACAGGATCTGATCCACCCATCTGCAACCTGCACCTTTGGGACACTAGAGGCTGTGGCATCACAGCCTGCACGGCCCCATCAAATTCCCAAGAAAAAGAAGAAGGAATGGAAGAGATTGAAGGAACAGACGTCAGAAATATATAGATGAATATGTAAGTAAATCAAAGGAACTGCAGCTAGGAAGAGACTAAAAATACCAAAGTTTACATTTATTCACTCCGTTTTCTTTACTCGTGTTAAATAATAACAGAATGCGACGTAAACAAATACTCAGTGTGGCGCCGAGTCAAAGGTCGCCTTGTAACCAACAAGGATTATAATTATAATCTTTGGTTGCCAACGAAGACACTTCCAAACAAGATAAAAGATAGTCGTTGGTTCTCAGTGTAATACGAATGTCACCATCCAAATACTACATTTCAAAGTAAGTCAACTTAGAATACATACACGACAATGAGCTACAGTAAATGTCTTCTCTGACTAATAATGTAAATCATGATAAGGGCACAGTTTCAGGGGTATTATTCCAATGTTTCACAGCGAAGGACACCTATGTGTTATATGAAATGTCTTATGGGTAAAGATTCGTAAGACGACTCATTCGATATCTCCTTACCTTTATAATGGACTGCAAATTCAACCTCAGAAACTTGTTCAGATCACCTCAAACAGTTATGTAATGTCACTCCCTTCTCACCCTGTAGCGTTGATGGTAGTTGTTATGGTAGGGAGCTACAGACCGAGCGTAAGGTAGTACTTAAGATGTTAATAGCACTTAAAAGGCACTGAATTTACTTTAGGGAGTAACAAAACTGAGACATCACTCGACAACAAATATATTTAACTTTCAAGACAAACATGGTAACATAAACACCGGGCATAAATCCGGTAATGGAGGGAAGCACTCCTCCTTACTCCTTCCAGGCACGGGCTAAAGTCAGCCTCTTCTGCCTTAACACTTCACTAATCCACCCTCTAAGGTAACAATACCAACACTAACACAATACTACTAACACATCCTAACACTAGCAAGCAAAAGGCACAGGGTAAGTTTCCTCTCCGTCAGAAAAACCCTGTAACACAACACTAATATAAGTATTTACACTTTACATAATTAATAACTAACTTCAATATATATACATATACACAAGCTAATCTATTCACTTTGAAAAACTAACCACCCAATCCAGGGTACTGCGTCTTGCAGATGGCAGCTAAGAAGTGATCCTTCCTGTCAATCCTGGCTAACTTTTCCACTACCATCCACGACGTGTCTCCTACTTCTAAATCCTCAACCCTACAACTCTCGATCCCCCGAACCATAATTAAACCAGAAGAAAAACGCTTGTTTGGTCCTGAAGGGTCAATAAAGTTACGCTCGTTACAGTTATGCCGCTGAATTACAGAAAAAAAATACGATTATATATTTTTTCCCTTTTCCGAGAAATAAAATTTAGTTTGGTTTGAAAGGGGTTCTGTTATTTGCCAATACTAGTTAAGGTATTGTTAATTTATGTTATTTTAGGTTATATTTGTTTAGAAGCTATCAAATGTTTTCCATGACTAAAAGTAGGGGATTGTGCGAGGTACAGACGCCATTTTCTTTCGTAGCCACACGCCATTCTGGTGAAGATGTAGAAATTTACCAATAAAAATAGTTCTGTTAGCATAATCTTCCCAGAGCTGCAGTTAAATAAGCCTAACCAAAACTAACCTAACCAAACCTAACTAAACGTAACAAAACCTAACCAAACCTACTAACTAAACCTAACGTAACCTAAAAAGAAAAAACGTATTCATATTTTTTTTCTGTAATTCAGCGGCCTAACTTTGGTGTGATCTGAACAAGTTTCTGAGGTTGAATTTGCAGTGCATTATAAAGGTAAGGAAATATTGAATGGGTCGTCTTATGAATCTTTACCGCCTCCTGCACATAGAACACAGTTCAAGACACTGCTGTATTGTTTTTCGTCGGAAATCACTGTTTCCTGAGATACCAATGATGTTCAATAACTGAGCAGGGAAGGGGGGGGTGGTGTCAAAGGGCAAAGCACCACCGTTAACTTTAATTTGGTTGGGTTCGTATGGACTATGCTGTCTATTTTCGGATGAAACAATTTTTTTCTAATGGGTTTTGATGAGTTTTATATGAATCTGACATTTGTTTTTCTTGTGAATCGTTTTTTTTCTCATTTTTTTACAACCCATCCTCTGCAATATGAGAAAATAGTGAAATCCAAGAAAAATAAACATTAGATTATTACAAAATACCGTAAAATTTTACATCTTCACAATAATGCACCTGGATATAATTAAAACACTTTGTATAGATTTTGATCCATTTATAATTATTTTGACATTAATTTCCATTGCAAATGCATATATTGTAAAATATCCTTATCACCCCAACAAGCCTGAGGACTTGTGGAAATGCAGGGTTCTTGGGTGGGGAAGTTGAAATACAGTGATTAACCCTAAAAGCAAGATGTCAGAATCACTAACATAACTTAACAATTCTCTATTCACGACGCCCGATGATATAATTATACATGACCGTTGTGCGCATAATGAGAAAAGTTAATTTACACAACCGTCGTGCAAATAGCTAATCCATATAGCAAAAGATATATACACGATGATTGTGTGCTTTATTCAGTGAAAAATCTATTTATGCAACCATCTTGGAAATAAGTATTCTATATATAGCAGAGATATATGCAAGACTGTCTTGTACATGTTGTGTAAACATTGTACCTGACACACTGTGGAGCGAACTGTCAAAGCACTTCAAGGATTTCCAGAATCTATATTAAGAACAACCATCACCCGAGTGTTTGTTTCAGACTCTATACACACTTGTGTATAGAGTGTCCCCGATGGGTTAGCTGATGTAGGAGTCACACCTCACATGTTTTTCCTTGTTGTCACGTCGTATAACTCAAACTTTGAATTTAAATATTTGATATATTGATTATAACAGGACCGTGAATGTCATGATGACTTGTTGAAAGAAATACACATTATTTTTCTTGTTACTCATTAAATGTAAGCTGAGAGAGAGAGAGAGAGAGAGAGAGAGAGAGAGAGAGAGAGAGAGAGAGAGAGAGAGAGAGAGAGAGAGAGAGAGAGAGAGAGAGAGAGAGAGAGAGAGAGAGAGAGAGTGAGTGAGTGAGTAAAGACAACCAATCTTCCCTTTTATCTCACCATTCTTCTATAGTTATGATCGTTATTATTTATTCTTATTGGTAAAACAATGGAAAGCAGTGTTTGTAGGTGGTCTGCATTACCTGCTTGCTTTGCCCTCCACTAGATCTAACTTGTATTATCACCTTTTTTTTTTTTTCATTATGAATCCTTATCACCCTCATCAATGTTATTATTTCTTTTATACATTCCAGGTGTGGTGTGTAGGTGTTGTGATCCCTTCCCAGACACCCCTCCTTAGATTCCCAGATGTGCCCAGTGACAGGCCTCCTGGTGCTCACTCAGCCCGCAGGTGGCATTGTAGCCAGACTGCCAAGGGTGGGTGGTGTGTGGATGTGGGTGTAAGTTTGGGTGTGGGTGTAGTGTGGATGTGGGTGTAGTGTGGGTGTAAGTGGGTGCGGGTGATGATCATGCAGTGAGTGTGTTGTTATGTCTGCGTTTGGTTGGAGAAAGCTACAAGTTACTGTAGTATGATTTTCATCTTCAGAGTTAAGTGTAGAAATAGAACTAGAAGTTTCTGAAGAATTTTAGGTTTAATTAAATGCATAGTGTGGAGTTTAGAATTTTCTCATTCATTAACTTTTGTTCTCACCAAATTGATCTAACCTAATAGTATTTTTTACATGATTGAGTCAAGCTTGTTGTGTCCCATATTTTGATACTATTTTGTCATATTTTTCTTTCAAACAATGAAAGGTTTTGGCACATATGACTTCTTCCAATTATCCTCTTCCTTTAGTGCCTGAGGAGGCACCAATCTAAAGTACATATCACAGCTGCCAGACATACCATTTAACAAAACACGTGCAGGATAAATGCTTAGGTTTCAGATAGAAAACAGAGCAATACGATATTCCACACACACTCTTTTTAAAATTTGGATTGCATTTCGTTATTCTAAACAAATAGTATAATTAAAGCAAAAATGCTGGCTTTTTTACATCATGTTAAACCTAAAAAGTGTATATTAAACTGGTGTAAAACGAGAGTTTACTGTAATGAAATGCACTTGAGGGTGTTGTGGAAGAAAGATGAATGTTGCTGAATGGTGAATTGCTTGAGAAGGTGGAATGCTTTTATTATTTTGGGTGCAATGCAAGATTAGTTTCGATGGAGGAATAGAGAAAGGTGAAACCTAGAATCAATGATATAGGAAAAGTGTTGGGTAGAATGAAGAAGGTATTTAGTTGTAGAGTGATGGGAATGAATGTAAAGAGAAGGTTGTAAGAAGGAGTAGCCGTGCCCACCACTCTACGGGCTGAAACATGGAGTATGGCAGTAGTGAAGAAGATATTAAATGTAATGGAGGTGAGGTGTGTGAGGAGTATGTGTTGAGTAACAGTTATGGATTAAGTGAGGAATGAGGCTGTGTGAAGTAAAACTGGTGTTACGAGAGAGTTGGGTGGTCAAGCAGAGCAGAGTGTGTTGAGGTGGTTTGGACACATGCAGAGAATGGAGGGGGACCAGTTGGTGAAGAGAATAGTAGGACCCAATGTGAGAGTGTGAGGTTAAGAGGAAGGCCAAGAACGGGATGGATGGACGGTGTGAACAGAGTGTTGAATGAAATTAAAGTATCTGTGGAGAAAGGAAAGATGATTGTGTGTGATAGAAGTGAATGGAGAGCAGTGTTGAATGCATGATTAATGACGTGGCCTTGACAACCCTTGGAAGGGGTTCTCACACATCTGGTGTCCCTCTAGGATCGTATCAGGTGCAGGGAGGGAGAGGACATCCTTTTTGTTTTTGTCTCGCTTGCCTGAGAAAATATTTTTTTTATTACCATTCTTAAATCTTTCTCTTTTTCTATTGATATAACGTTTTGTCCTAACTTATATGCCTATGTGGATCTCATTCCACTCTTCCCCATTACCTATATATGACATTGCTTAAAATTAAATTTAATTTCCCAATTCTTGCTCCACTCTTATATCTTGTTTATATAATTCTGCAGCTCTGCAACTCTTGCAATTTTTTCTTTATCATCCTGAGATACATTGCATCATCTGCAAACAGACTTATGTAACTGCTTACTCATTCCATTATGTCATTTACATTTACTAAAAACATCATTGATGCCTTTTACCTGGTGGTACTCAATCCTTCACTTCCGTCCATTCTTATTTTTCACCTTCTACCACTCTTCACATTTCCCTTACTTTCAGGTAGTCTTCAATCCAGTTCTTAAGTGTTCCTTTCAGTCCTCCAATGTATTCCAACTTCCATAGTAATATCCTGTACTGAACCTTATCAAATGACTTTTAAGTCTAAATATATGCAATCTGCCTTTTTTAAGTCTAAATATATGCAATCTGCCCATCCATCTCTTTCTTGTGTTATATCTATTACTCTTGAGTGAAAACGTAATAAGTTGGTGACACATGACCTTCCTGTTCTGAATTCAAATTGTCTATCTGATATTATTCCTTGTCTTTCTAAGTATTCAGTCCAGTGCTTCTTAATAACCTTCTCACATATTGATAATATCCATTGATAAATCTATAAAACAGCTTGAGTTCTTCCTTGCACTTGTCAATTATATCCTTTTCCTATCTCTTCTCTTCTTATCCTTACATATTCATTCCTTGCTAGTTTATATTCTTCTATTGTTCTCTAAATCAGTTTTCTTTTCGTTCTCATTCATGCTTTATCCTTTTTCTTTTTCTCTCGCTCACACTTTTCATTTAACCAATTTTTTTTTTTTTACTTATTTTTTTTTTAACTTTATAAAATGGAATGTATATCATGACTCCTTGTTCATATATCATCAGGAAGAAATCATATTTATCCTTTAGTTCATTTTTATCCAATCAGTTTCATCAAATAACTTAATTTCTGTATAGTTTGCTTTTCCATAATTCCTCTTTTTCTTTATATAATTATGATTCCTCCTATTTTACTTACATATCTTTTTTTTATCTCAATTTCCAGAACTACATGGTCACTGCTTCTAAATGGGCACTCATAATTTATATGTATTTCTAGAACTATACCATTGTTAAAATATTGGTTTAATCTTGATGGCTTATCATTTCCTCTATCATGCATTATCAGCTTCCAATTGTATTACTCATTGTTAGTCTCAATAACCTAATTCCCGAACTATTTTCACTTCCACTTTCAAACGTCTCCCACCCTACTTCACTACAATTATAATCTCCCACCAATGTTATAACTTTGCTGCTTCTAATTATCTTTTCTATACTCTCTAGGGTATCTTCTATTATTATTTTGTATTTTTTTTGGGTCTAATTTTCTGTTTTTTGGGGGGACGTATGCAACTACTGTGTGTGTGTGTGTGTGTGGGTGTGTGTGTATTTACCTAGTTGTATTTGCCTAGTTGTAATATACAGGTGAGCTACACTCGTGTGGTCCTGTCTCCATTTATACATTTATCTAGTTTTTCCTTCAGTTGATGTACATTCTTTGCCATTATCACTTCTTCCTTCAGTCCATTCCAAGTATCTATACTTCTTTGGGGAAAACTACTTTTTTGTATCTTTCAAGCAAATTCCTTTTACTAATTTTTTCTTGTGTCCCCTTATATTTCCAGCCTCTCCTTTTCTTCTCAATATTAGATCTTTTCTATCTGTTTCTTCCAGGTTGTTCATATATTGTAATTAAGTCTTCTCTTTCTCTTCTTTCTTCAAGTGTGCTTAGTTGTATTTCTTTTAATCTTTCCTCATATGTTAGGTCTTCCAATTCTGGCACCATTTTAGTTGCAATTCTCTGTATTCTTTCTAAATCATATCTTTATCTAGGAAGTGAAAAGCCATTCGTATATTCCTTAGCATCATGAAAGTGTCACCAAATATTCTATTTATATGTTTCTCTGGTGATAAATTGTTCTGTATTACCACTCATAAATCTTTCTCTTCTTTTGCTATTGATATAATATTTTCCCCTAACTTATACGTCCATGAGGGTCTCATTGCATTCTTTCCCATTTCCAATACGTGGCATTTTTTTTTGCATTAAATTCCATATGCCATGTCTTGCTCCATTCATATATCTTGTTTATATCATTCTGTAGCTCCTCACAATCCTTGTGGTTTCCTATCTTTCTTAGTAATTTTGCATCATCTGCAAACAGACTTATATAACTGCTTACTCCTTCTGTCATGTCATTTACATATATTAAAAACATTACTGGTGCCAAAACTGATCCCTGTGGTACTCCACTTTTCACTTCTCTCCATTCAGATTTTTCATCCTTTACTACTGTTCTCATTTCCCTTCCTTTCAGGTAGTGTTCCATCCAGTTCTTTAATGTGCCTTTCAATCATCCAATGTGTTCCAATTTCCATAGTAATCTCCTGTGTGTGTGTGTGTGTGTGTGTGTGTGTGTGTGTGTGTGTGTGTGTGTGTGTGTGTGTGTGTGTGTGTGTGTGTGTGTATGCGTGTTTGTTTGTTTGTTTGTTACCTCTTCACTTACTCCCTTACAGGTGCTGAGGGCAGCCTCCCAGCATGTGACCAAAACACTCTATGTACACCTTGACCCGCTGGCCAGAACTCATCTGCCAGACACCACCCGGACACTCACTCTTTACAGCCACATCATCACAAGCATCTATTGCTGCAGCCCTTCCCTGTGTCATGGCCTGGATGTGCGGGTGCTGCTGGCTGGCTTTAAGGACCCTATGCCTAGACCTCTTATGATTCAGCGTCCATTGGATGTGTTGATCCTAGAACACATAGGGCAGAGCACGGATAGGCTGGAGGTGGAGAAGCGTTACAGTAGTTGTCTGGCTGCTGGTAGTCAAGTTGTAGTGTTACCTGAGGTACAGGAAGGGGATAGAAAAGATGAAGATAAGATGCACCTTCCCATCTCTGTCCCTACAGACCAAGTTTACCCTAATGTGGTTCTGGGTGGCACTTTTGACAGGCCACATGTTGGCCACCTGGTGATGTTATCAGCAGCACTGCTGCGATGTAGTGACCGGCTTGTGTGTGGGATGGCCGATGGACCTTTGCTCAAGAAGAAGACACTCACTGAACTAATCAAGCCCCTTCAAGAGAGGATGGCTGGGGTGGTTCAGCTGGTGAGGGAGCTGGACCCCAGTGTGGAGTGTCAGGTTATGCCCATTGAGGAGCCTCTTGGCCCTACAGGCTGGGACCCTCACATGGAGATGATTGTGGTGAGTGAAGAGACAAAGGCTGGCGTGGCAGCCATCAACCGTGTCAGGAATGAAAAGGGCCTGCAACCCCTGGAGGGCCATGTGGTATCCCTGGTGGAGGATGAGTTACGAAAATCAGATGAAGAGGAGACTAAGGCCAGCTCTTCATCAATAAGGATGCGGCTTCTTGGCACCATCCTGCGGGAACCTGCCCCAAATCCAACCATTCCTGCCCACCCCTATGTTATTGGTCTGACTGGAGGTTCAGCCAGTGGCAAGTCAAGTGTTGCCCAGCGGTTGGTAGGGCGTGGTGCAGCTGTGTTGGACTGTGACAAGTTAGGCCATGAGGCATACTTGCCAGGTACTGCCTGCCATAAAGCACTGGTGGATGCCTTTGGCCCAGACATTGTAGACAAGGATGACCACATCGACAGGAGAGCACTAGCAGCCAAGGTGTTCAGCAGTGACTCAGCACGGCAACACCTAAACACCATTGTGTGGCCACAGATTGAACAACTAGTGGAACAAAGGGTGGCCCAGCTGGCAGCAGAGGGGATGTCAGTGGTGGTAATAGATGCAGCGTTGCTGCTGGAAGCTGGATGGGACAAGCTTTGTCACCAGGTAAGTCTTATAGTTCTGTTTACTTATTGGGTTAGAGTGAGGAAAATAAATGGCTTGTGTTTCTTGTATACTATAATATATATATATATATATATATATATATATATATATATATATATATATATATATATATATATATATATATATATATATATTAAGGCCTATGGTTGGAGCTACAAGAATTCTACCACCAGAATTCCTGTGGGTTGTAAAAGGCAACAAAAGGGCCAGAGCGAGGAGTATGGGAAACCCTTCCTCTGTATACTCTCCTACAGTTCTTTCAATTACTTCATTCATTTCACATCCCATTTCAGTCAGAATTACTGGCATCATTTCCAGCAGTGGTAGACGGCCACTGTTCTTCCCCTAAACCTACCAATAGTGGTGTTCCACAGGGTTTTGTCCTGTCACCCACTCTTCCTATTATTCATCAGTGACCTTCTCAATCTTACTCAGTTTCCTATCCACTCATATACTGATGACTCTACCTTACACTTGTCCACGTCTTTCTCCAGACACCCAAACCAGAAACAGGTAAATGACTTGTGTAAAGACGCCACAGAGCTCCTAACTTCTGATCTTTCCATAATTTCAGATTGGGGCAGAAAAAAATTTGTTGTTCAATGTCTCCAAAACTCAATTCCTTCATCTATCCACTCGACAAAATCTTCCAGATAACTATCCCCTCTACTTTGATGACACACACCTGTCCCCCTCTTCTACACTGAACATCCTTGGGCTATCCTTTACTAAAACTCTTAACTGGAAGTCTCATATCTCTTCTCTTGCTAAATCAGCTTCCAACAAGTTAGGTGTCCTGTGTCGTCTCCACCAGTTTTTCTCCCCCTACCAGTTGCTGACTCTGTGTAGGGGCCTTATCCGCCCCTGTATGGAGTACACATCTCACATAGGGAACTGCACACACACACACACACACACACACACACACACACACACACACACACACACACACACACACACACACACACACACACACACACACACACACACACACACACACACACACACACACACAGTTGCTAAACAAGGTTGAGTCAAAAGCTTTTCATCTTATTGACTCCTCTCCTCTTACTGACTGTCTTCAACCTGTCACACTCCGCTGCAATGTTGCATTTCTTGCTATCTTCTATCATTATTTTCATGCTAACTGCTCTTCTGAACTTGCTAACTGCATGCCTCCCACCCCTCCCGTAGCCTCGCCGCACACTATTTCCTACTAGCTCTCATCCCCATTCTATCCACCTCTTATTCAAGAGTTAACCATTATCTTCACTCTTTCTTCCCTTCTACTGGTACACTCTGGAACTCTCTACCTGTAACTTTGATTTGGCCTTCCTTTTTTTGTTACTCTTTCTTCTTTAGGGAACCGGCAATCACAAGTTGGCTTTTTCTATAACGTTTTTTATTGCCCTTGGCTAGTTCCCCAATAGCATTAAGAAAAAAAACCTTGGTGCATTCAGTGCCAATCTTTATTCTGCCCTACTTCTAACTTGTCTATTCCTTTCTCATTCCATGCAATCACTTCCATACCATACATAACACTCGGAACGGCCACACTCTTCCATATCTCTCACAACACATCATATTTACTCGCTCTCATTCTTGCTGCACTCCCTAGTCGGCCAACCCACTGATTCACCATACTAATCTTTTCATTCTTTGTCTTCTCACATCCACTTGGGTTCATTCATATCCCTAGGTATTTATACTCACATACTTGCTGCTCATTCACTAAGTCTCCATGTAGCATCCCTCTCATCTTCTGACCTATTCACTATTATTATCTTACTTTTTTTCCCTGCTATAATTCACTCCAAAATCTCTTCCATACTCATCTACCACATCTAACAAGCTTTGTAGCTCCTCTGCAGACTCACTCATGACTACTACATCATCTGCATATAACAGCATGCATACCTTGTCTCTGCCAACTCTCACTCCTGCATTCATTCTTCTCAGCCTGACTGCTAGTTCTTCTGTGTACATACTAAATAAAGTTGGTGACAGAATACATCCTTGCCTAACCCCTTTCTCACTCTTCACCCAAACTGTTTCTATCTTCCCTAGTCTGTATCTAGCTTTGGTATCAACATACATACTCCTGACATGTTAACTATTCTTTCATTTAACACAACCTTTACAAAACTCTGCAAAGCATTTTTCTGTTTACTCTTTCATAAGCTTTCTCTATATCTAGAAAACCATAATATAGTTTACCTCCATCATTCTTTTTCCTTTCAATCATTTCATTCACAACAAATACATTATTTCTGTTCTCCTGTCCACTCGGAAACCATTCTACTCTTCACCCAACACTTTGACTCTCTCAATCCATTTACACAATCTCTCATTCAACACAGCACAGAAGACTTTGCTTACTGTGTTCACAAGAGCAATTGGCCTATAGTTTTTCACCTCATTCTTATTCTTATATCCTCCCTTATGCAGAAGTGTTACTCTACATCCATTCCACTTTCTCAGCATCTCTCTTCTTCCTACAGTCAGTTATATAATTCAGTCATCCCTGCAATCACCACCTCACCTCCATTCATATGGGATGTCATCTGGTCCTGCTGCCTTACCATTCTTCTGCCTTTTCATACATTTGCATCCTTCCTTTCCAGTGTCAAGCACCCTTTTCTTACTTCTAGTACCTCACCTACACCTCCTATATCTTCCCAAAACTCTTTAATTGACTCTTCATTCCTATCTGTAATACATTCTTCATTCACTTTCAAGCTATCAACATTTTCACTATCTGACATCCTCTCACCTCTCATGAATGTGTACCATTCACGACCACCTTCAACTCCTTTTTCTCTCAGACCAGGCGCAGAGGGGGAGGGGAGAATAATGTCTCCATAAACCCCAGCTGCCTCCCTTAGGGGTATATAGATAGATAGATAAATAAATATTTTCTTACAGTCACTATTATTATTACACCATAACAATCATCATCATTACTATCATATACCTGCCACCACCACCACCACCATCACCACCACCACCACCACCACCACCACCACCACCACCACCACCACCACCACCACCACCACCACCACCATCACCACCATCACCACCACCATCACCACCACCACCACCATCACCACCACCAGTGTGCCTTCAGGTATGGGTGTGTGTGCTGCGACGAGAGGAGTCAATTCAGCGTATCATCCAGCGTGACGCCAAGAGCCGAGAGGAAGCTGAACGACGGCTGGATTCACAGATGGCACCAAGAAAACAGGTGGAAAAAGCTAACGTAGTCTTTTGTACTGAGTGGGCAAAAGAATACACACAGAAACAGGTAGAGAGAGCTTGGGATGCCCTCACCACCTACTTGTCCCAGAGGAAAGCCACCACCACCACCACCACCACCACCACCAACACCACCACCACCACCACCAACACCAACACCACCACCAACACCACCACCAACACCAACACCAACACCAACACCCACACCCGATCCAAGGCATGTATCTAGTAAGGTTTAGGTACCATACACTGTGCCTTTGTGCTGTGGCGGATAAGTAGATAATCATGGGTTTATTTAGGTGCATGCAACATTCTATTACTGTGTGGCATTGATTTGTTTTAGTGCAGCTGATATCTCTTGTTTACCCGTTGATTTTTACAGTTTCTGGAGGAATATGATTTTTGAAGATGCACTGATTTTCTTTGGTATATGCAAAAATGTTTTTACTTCCTTAGTGTGGAGTTACAATTAGTCATGAGAGATATTTTGCTACATTACAGTATTTTCATGGTTTTGGGAATCATTCATGTAATGAGAACAAACAGTAAAAATTATTAGAAGACATAATAATAACTATGTGAATCTTGTTAAGCATTTTGAATGGTAAGGTAAATGTGTGTGCAAAACAAGGAAGTCATTGGATTGGATATTGAGGAAGGATCTAGTAAGCAAAGAACAGAAGAACATAAGAAATGAGGGGACTGCAAGAGGCCAGTTAATGACCTACACGAGGCAGCTCCTTGTCCCCCACCCTTGGAATAATCCAATATTTATCCATCCCACCTGTCATCCCTATCCATACTCTGATCCAACCATCTTTTAAAGCTACCTATTGACTCAGCACTTACTACGTGTCTACCCAGCCTATTCCAATCGTTCACGATTCTGTTAGTGAACCAATATCTACCTATGTCTGTCCTGAATCTAAGTTTTTCTAGCTTGTACCCATTTCCACGTGTCCTATCCTGACTACCAAATTCTAAAACCTGATCAATGTTTCCCTTATTAATTCCTTTTACCCATTTGAAAACCTCAATCATATCCCCTCTTGCCCTCCTCTCTAGGGAGTGGAGATTAAGACGTTTTAACCTATCTTTGTAGGGTAAATTTCTCAGCCCCTGAATCATCTTGGTCATTCTTCTCTGGACTGCCTCCAAGGAGCCTATATCCTTCCTATAATAAGGGGACCAAAATTGAGCTGCATATTCTAGGTGGGGTCTTACTAGCACTAAATACAACCTCAGAATGACCTCAGAACTCCTATTTGTCACACACCTACTAATAAATCCCAATATCTTGTTGGCCCTATTTCTAGCTATAATACACTGTTCCCTGGGGCGCAAGTCACTGCTTATTTTAACTCCTAAGTCCTGGACGCCATTTAAGAATTCCTCCGAGCTCCCGTCTCCTGTCATACTATCCCAGTCTATTCTCCTATGATTAAGTCCTCCATAATGCACACATTATTATACTTAGATGCCCTTGCAAGCTCCTGCATCAGGGGTGCACTAGCTGCTTCGTCTAAATCCGGGGGCCTATATATAATCCCTACAACAAACTTTTTCCCTCCTATAATAATGTCAATCCATAATGATTCCGTATTCCTATCTGTTTTTATTGTGGTATTGACATAGCTATTTAATGTGTTTCTAACGTACAGTGCCACACCTCCCCCTCTCCTCCCTTCTCTATCCCTGTGAAAAAAAGTGTACCCATCTATTCCTACTTCAGGTAAGAAATGTTTGCCTGCAATATCTAACCAAGTTTCTGTAATACCTATAATATCTAACTCTTCTACACATG
This sequence comes from Metacarcinus magister, assembly GCA_029783475.1. NCBI lineage: Eukaryota > Metazoa > Arthropoda > Malacostraca > Decapoda > Cancridae > Metacarcinus > Metacarcinus magister. Next base: position 233,802 of record JAPQNM010000046.1, read on the forward strand.
CGATACCTCTAACTGTGTCTATCTTATTTATTACACTTCTACTGTTTGTATAAAAGACACTAAGTTCATGTACCTCCCTCTCTTTACCCCGTCCTTTGTCACTATTACCCTTACCTCTATTAATATTTAGTTTCCCTGACTGGACTGCCTAACTGTCAAGACACTCACTAAGCTCCTGCACCCCCTTCCTACTGAAGTGTACACCATCCCTGGCATACAGCTCCTGTCTCCCATAGAACCTGCTCCACTCATCCATTAAACCTATCCCCTTCTCCCCACATATCCTCATCAACCTCTCGTTGAGGCCAAGGGCGTGTGAGAGCCACCAGCCTCTAACCCCCTGTCTAGGGAGCACCCCTGACACTATACACCTCCTACCACTCTCCTTTATCTCCCTCAGAAGCTCCCTATACCTATCCACTAGCTCCTCTGACCTTACCCTGCCTACATCGTTCACTCACACGTGAACCACCACTAACGCCTCCTTCCCCGTCCCCTCCACTACCCTCCTGTATCTCTCTATCACGTCCTGCACTCCAGCCCCAGGAAGACAACACGTCATCCTCCTCTCCCTGTCGGCCTCACAGAAAGTCTCATCTAAATACTCATCTAAATATTTAATCCTGGAGTACCCAGAACTAACACTTCCTGCGACCCTTCTAACCTTTCCCTGTCCTTCCTCACCTTCCCACCTTCCTTCCTCTCCTTCCCATCTAACTTCCTCCTCACTATCTTCGCCTTGGGTGTCCTGTCCCCTTCTGCTCCTACTTCTATCACGACCTCTTCCTCCTCCTGTGTAGCTAACAAACCAAACTTGTTGCTACACTACCTCACACAGGGGAGGAAATTCTACCTCACACAAGGGAGGGCTCACCCTCCCTTTCCCTCCCTTATCCACAACCCTCCAGCTATCCCCTCCCTGTCTCTGACCTGACGCTCGTGACCTGACGCTAACTTCCCGCCTTACCTCTTGCATCTGTTGCCTCGTCTGTGCCATAAGAGACTAGTTGCATATAACCGTTTGTCAAGCTGACATCTCATAATAAAGACTCACTTCTATAAACATAGAACAATGCAGACCATCATTACACTTTCAGAACATTTTTCATACTGCATCCATTCAAAAAGTTATTTTGTTCTTGTATTATATATGGAATAATTAGATATTTAAGTTTCTTCCTGTATACCAAAACAATTTTCATTTATATGTCTGCCTGCATTGTTTTTGCTTCATGTGACATTTTCAATATTCATTGTCTGCATCAAAAAGTACCACACCATTTAATATTCATTGTCTGCATCAAAAAGTACCACACCAATACATTTCTAGGAGCGTGCCTACTATCACACTACTGAAATTATACAAATTTTGACTCATGCGGAATTTTGTCAAATGTTGAAGTGTTTAAGCCTTGAATTCAACACCACAATTGTGAAACCTTGCTTCCAGATTAAACAATAGTTACTTAGAGTATCTCTCTCTCTCTCTCTCTCTCTCTCTCTCTCTCTCTCTCTCTCTCTCTCTCTCTCTCTCTCTCTCTCTCTCTCTCTCTCTCTCTCTCTCTCTCTCTCTCTCTCTCTCTCTCTCTCTCTCTCTCTCTCTCTCTCTCTCTCTCTCTCTCTCTCTCTCTCTCTCTCTCTCTCCTCTTTTTTACATCATATGCGAGTCATCTGAATTAGTGATTTAAGAAGAATTTCAGGACCTCACATATGTTTTTAAGGTTTTGCATCAATCCTCTGTTTCCTTGAACTTTAGGACCTTGCATATGTTTGTTGGGTTTTATATCAATCCTCTATTCAACTTGATTTTCAGAATCACACATATATAAATATATATGTATATGTGTATAGGGTTAATCTAAAACCTTTGTTCAACTTTGAAATAAAAAAAAAAAATGAATATGGGAAAATTTAAACTTTTTACTGCAGTACCAGACTTTGCCTTTCCTCACAAATTCATTGAATGTCATGCTGTTAGTCTTTTTTACGTCATAAGTTGCCTTGCTTCAGGTTCAGGTTGCAGCAAATATTTACAGTACATGGGATTGAATGTTTATCAGCCTCCTCAGCTTCTAATCTATGAGTTAGAGTTCAAGCCCTCTCTTATGAATTGGTCATTAAATGGTAACTTGGGTGAAGGTAAGCTGTACTAACATGGATAGCACAGTTGACCACATATTCCTTATAATCAAAGCTTACAATTAAATCATGCATTTGTTTAATTTCATAGTTTTTAAAGGCCTTTTTTTATACCACTTTTTAAAATGTACTATATCAAAAGTTTCTGTATATTCCCACTTTATATTCAACATATGTGTCGCTGCATTATTAACTTTTAACTATGCACTCAACATTTCATATTTTATCATGCTTGAAGAAAAAGATTTTACCACAATTTTTTATTTACAGCTGATTTCCACTTTTCAGCATGTGTTTTTTTTCAGAAACAAGACCGAAATTATAAGATCTGAGCACATAGTATGGTAGAATGTAGACCTTTCTCCCATTCCTGAACATTTTGTCATAATCTGTAAAGAAATGACAGAGCCATTACACATTTTTCATATTTATTTTTTATGCAAATGGAAAACCGACTAAGGACAATAAAACATGTAAAAAGAAAAGCTCACTTGTATTGCCAGTTCCTTAAAGAAAAAGAGTAATCGAAAAAAGGGATGCTAAATTAGGGTTGCAGGTGTCTTGATACAGTGCAGGATTTTTTTTAACGTATTTTTGTTGTCCCTTAGCCAATCTTAGACCAATCTCCATCTCTGCAAGCCCAAGTACAGTAAAATGGTCATTTAAATTAATTTTCTTATGGACAATGATAATGTTTGTTTTTCTGTATTTTTTTTTATTGTAGGATGTAAAATTACATGTATTTGTGTACAAACAAGGGCAAAAATATGAAAAAAATCACCATAAAGGTAAAGTATTCCAATTTTGCGAATTCGCATTTTGGGACCTGCAATTTCACGCAAAATTGGAGGGAGCACTGTACTCCTCTCTTAAAGGAGTTCAAGTCACAGTAAGGTGGAAATACAGATTCAGGCTTCAGAGAGTTCCAAAGTTTACTAATAGAAGGGAAGAAAGAGTGAAGATACTGGTTAACTTGCATAAGGTGGGTGGACAGAATAGGGATGAGAGTGAGTAGAAAATCGTGTGCAGTGAGACCACGGGAGGGGTGGAGGCATGCAGTTAGCAAATTCAGAAGAGCAGTTAGCATAATAATAACGTTAGAAGATAGCAAGAAATGCAACATTGCAGCGGAGTGTTACAGGTTGAAGACAGTCAGTAAGAGGAGAGGAGTCAATAAGATGAAAAGCTTTTGACTCAACGTTGTTTAGCAACTGTGTGTGCGTGGAGCCTCCTCATACGTAAGATATGTACTCCATACAGGGATGGATAAGGCTACTGTGCAGAGTCAGCAATTGCAGGAGCCTAGGAGGAGAAAAACTGGTGGAGACGACATACGACACCTAACTTATTGGAAGAGCTGGTCTGTAGTTTTGAGGTACGGGTTCTCAAAACTTTAACTTTCTTTTAATTTCTATATTATCAGTGTCATCATTGCACTTTTTTTTTTATCATGTGGCCTGTGTTGGTCCACCCTTTCTTTGAATTATGATATTGGAAAAATGGTTTAAAAAGTCATAATTATCCTTTAGTGGCTCCTGGTCCCTTCTCACCCCTCCACCCATCTTGTAGTGAGGTATTAGAGGTGTCAGAGCTGCCACATTCCTCATTGCTGCCAGTTTTTTTTTTTTCCTAGAATGCACCACTTACATATTCTGAATACTTCTTCTGCTTGGGTGTTGTATCATGTTTTAAATCTTGATATTGAAGTCTTCCTGAGGTGAATTGAAATTATGTTCATTTTTTTGCAGTAGTGATGCCTTCTTATATCCAAAGTTGTGATCTAAGACTGCACTTTGGGCAACAAAGTTGATCCGAGACTGACCTCCAAACTTAGTTTTCCTTTCACGAGCTCAGAAAACCTCATTGAGTGCATGTTTGAGGAATAGATGAAGTTGTACACTTCATTGAAGGTCTGGAGAACGAGCTTTACCTCTTTTGTGTCACAGGCCTTGGCCAGGATGAGGTTCAGCCAATGATTGAAGAATTTAATCATCTTTGCGAGCGGATATTCTTGCAATACCACGGCTGCACACCCACAGAACTTGCCCATCATAGCACTGGCCCTGTCAAAGCAGAGGCCACGGCAGCTGCTCATGTCGAGGCCGACACTCTTTACTGTGCTAAGCAGAAGATGAGCCAGCCCTTCCACAGTCAGGTCCTTAGTGTGAACAAAGCCAAGGAAGTCCTCTCTTAGTTGACCGCTGCTGAAGTGATGGACGCAAATGGTGGCTTGTTCTTTCTCTGAAACGTTGGTCGTCTCGTCCATCATGATGGCAAAGACTCCAGAAACTGATGATACCACCTTCTCTTGCACTAGCAAACCAAGATGTTGTGATTATTAAAATGAGAATTAGAGACAGAGGAGGGAAAGAAGGAGGGGATTGCCTTTCCCCTCCTTTCACTCCTGTTTACTTTATTCTGCACTCCAATCTTTATCTTTTCTCAAAACATTTTATCTATCATTTTATCTATTTAAAAATTGCTTATATTTATATTTGTATTCCAAGAGTAAATGAAAGATGTAAGTAGAGAGGCCTCTCACCTGAAATTTCAATGATTTCATCTTGAATTGTCTTGCTGATGAGAGTGCTGTTCTTGTCAGAGGTTGTGAAGAGCTTCAGCATCGCCTCCATTGGTCCCGCAATAGGGCTCGGAAGACTCCTTCTCCAGTCAAGCTGGGAACAGATAGGTGTCCTCGGAGGGGGAGCATATCACGACCACAGAAGAGAACACTCGATTACTGGAACGAGGCATCTTTGAGCATGAATGCAGAACAGGTACATTCTGAAACGTTATTGCAGATTTATATGCTCAAATCTACTTGATTTTTTTAACTCATAAGCAAATAATTAATGATTTTCAGTATCATAATTGTGATCCCGCTACAAACTCATTGACTACACCCGACAGCTACCTGCAGGAATATTATTTTGCACATCAGCGACGATTCCAGACTCTTTGGAGAAAAAGGTAAGTTTTCAACTTACCTGATGATAGAAGCTTGTTGTTAGAATAGATTTAGTGAACCGTCGTGGAGAAATGGTGCATAGGTGTTTCAATACAGGCCGCCCCCACCCAAGGCTCGTCCTCTTACTGCTTGCATTATTACCATTAACCTTCTTTTGTAATGAGTCAAAAGTATGTTTTTGGCCCAATCAAATGAAACAGAAAACCGTAGTGAAAGTATTAGTGCATATATAAGCAGAGAAATGTTTAAAACTTTGTTAGATAATTCTGAGGAATAGTACTCCCAATGTTTTCATTAAATATCCCAACAAGCAGGAGGCAGGTGCCCAGGGAGGGCTGAACAGGAGCAAGTGGGGTTGTAGCAGAGAAAGGGAAAATACTGTTCTAGCTGGCTTCCCTTGGCCAAGGCTCTCTCTCACTCTCTAGCTCTCAGGTTCACGTCGACAAGTGAGTTGGGTGAAATAATCACAACAGTGGAGACAAAACTCAAGGAACAAGGGGCGCAACAGCGACCAAAGTAGCGAGTCTCACCCCTGATGTAGAAAAATCTTCCTCTCTGCAGCGATAACGTCCTACGCTGCAGTGGTCAGTAAGGAGGTGGTGGTTTGTCAATATTGCAATAAGGTGGGCCACTTAGAAAAAAAATTCCTTAAGAGGAAACATAACTTGAAAAGAACTGCTTCTGGTACACCACCTGCTAGGGAGGTGGGACATGCAGTCAGGCCGAGAGAGTCATACTCTCCCTATCATCAACAAAGATACACCGTCTATAAAGGCAAACCAACACCTCCGAGGTTTAACCAAAGGGGTTCACCACAAACACAAACCTATTATTGTGCCGCTCATGGACACAGACACCACTCAACACACAGGTGTCATCAAACACTACGGATCAGAGAGGAAAATGACACGCAAAGGTACTCGGGCGGAAGACCAGTCACGTTACCAGTCACATAAACCCGATTAGGGCGTCCTAACAAGGAAAAAGGAGATAGCTATGATATAGAAAAATAAATATACAGTTCTTCTATCAATCTCTAACCTATCTGTCCCTAATGAAGAGAGAGAGAGAGACTGTTACAATTATTGATAGATACAAATGCGAGCAGTGTTACAAATGACATCTCTTATAGGCCATCGTTTGCAACACTGCCTATACTCTCACTCTGATTAGATTAGCTCTCTCTCTCTCTCTCTCTCTCTCTCTCTCTCTCTCTCTCTCTCTCTCTCTCTCTCTCTCTCTCTCTCTCTCTCTCTCTCTCTCTCTCTCGGGATATCAAATATTGCTGTTTTACATATTTTAATAGAAATTTCAGACAAAAAAAATTTGTATTCATAAGTTTCTTGCATGTATGTATGTATGTATGTACGTATGTATGTGTGTGTGTTTATGTATTGTTTATAATGGTTTATTTTTATCTATCCATCTGTGAATCTAACTAATAATCTATAAAACTATATTAATCACAATTTATTTTTATCTATTAATCTAAATATCTATATATCAATTTAAGTATCTATCTATCTATCTATCTATCTATTTATCTATCTATCTATCTATCTATCGCCGGGCAGCTGACCTCAGTAGCTCCTCCAGGGTCAATGCACTGGCAGGTCGGCAGGGCAGGGTGCGTGGGGGGGAACCTTGGGGGGGAAAGGTCAGGTAATTTTCATTGTTATTGTTGTTATTCATTATTGTTATCATTATTATTATTATTGTTATTATTATTATTATCACTATTATTATTATTATTATTATTATTATTATTATTATTGTTATTATTATTATTATCACTATTATTATTATTATTATTATTATTGTTATTATTATTATTGTTATTATTATTATTAGATTTATTATTTTCATGTAGCAGTAGTAGTAGTAGTAGTAGTAGTAGTGGTAGTAGTAATGGCAGTAGTATGGTAACCAATTACATATACATACATACATACATAGATAAATAGATGTATACATAAGAGAGAGAGAGAGAGAGAGAAAAAAAATTCCTTACCTACTTTCTAAATAATGTAGAGGATGGCGGTGGTGGCGGTGTTGGTGGTGGTGGTGATTGTGGTGGTGGTGGTGGTGCTGCTGCTGGGGGCCGTGGTGGAGGTGGAGGAGAGAGGAGAGAACTTTTTCCTCCATCCCTCCTTCCTTCTCTCTCTCCATTATCTTCAGTATTTTCACCTGTAAATATTTGTGTTATCTCTCTCTCTCTCTCTCTCTCTCTCTCTCTCTCTCTCTCTCTCTCTCTCTCTCTCTCTCTCTCTCTCTCTCTCTCTCTCTCTCTCTCTCTCTCTCTCACCGCTTCGTTATCTTTGTGCTTCCATGTTTCTCTTTTCTTCCCTTCTCTTCCTTCTTTCTCCTCTTCTTCCTCCTCCTCCTCTTCCTCTTCCTCTTCATTAAGCTTACAGGAACAGGGACCAGCGCTCTGAAAATGAGAGAGAGAGAGAGAGAGAGAGAGAGAGAGAGAGAGAGAGAGAGAGAGAGAGAGAGAGAGAGAGAGAGAGAGAGAGAGAGAGAGAGAGAGAGAGAGAGAGATTACCTGGCTGGTAATTAACATAATTTCACTTTAATTCCGCTGGCCACTCATTCCAAAATGGCAGTAGACGCTGGCTCATTTAATAAAGGACTCGGTATACAAACTTGAAGCTCTGTCAGACACCCATATTCTAACATCTCTCGTGATAAATCTTGATGCACCTTGCCTATATACTACAAAACATTAATCTTTAGTGTTTATGCTAACAAAATCCATGTGATTTGGTGCTACACACTCTACAAAGCAGTTATTATACTAGCTGAATACTGTCATCTAAGCTCACGCTATTATCACATTTATTAAGTCTCCTGCTACATGCATGTTTAGTTAAAAAAAAAAAAATCCAATTTCCATAAAGACTAGTGTTTTATCTGGCAAATCCTGAAAAGAATTGAGTAGTACTACTTGTAATATAGGGGTATATAGTGGTCCGAAACTGAGCTCAGATGAAAGTTTCGGCCGAGATGAGATACACGAATGAGAGGCAGGACGCCCTAGTTATGGGAGACCAATATAACTGTGATGCTGGCAGAGGTAAGAAGGAAGAAAGGCTTCTAGTTTTTTGCTCCATTTTCTTGCTTCGTCCAGCAAGTGTGTGGGACAATGCCGATCCAAAGGCTACACCGACAGTCTACACGGAATGATTCCTGCAACCTAATTATCAAGTTCAAGACTCCTCCCTAAACAACCTCAAAAAATAATTGTGTATCTCGCATGTGCCAGAATTTCTATCTTTGTTTGATAATCATTTAACTTGAGTGGAAAGAATAGATTATATATAAAAGAAAAAATGAAATTTGTCATATAAAAAAAAATTGTGTAACTAGTATTGGCTTGTTTTGCGATATATTTTGCATTATGTCCAATGATGTTCATGAAATTCTATTAGTCGATTTGAGAATACATAAATGTCGTAAATATTTTTTTCTAGCATACCGAGCTCTTTGTGTAAAATTAAGCTGCCCTGTTGCAGGTGTTAAATGAGGTTTGTTAACGAGCAGTTGAACAAAAAAGACAAAGAGAAATAACTATCTCTATCTCTCTATCTCTAATCACCACACACAAAAAACTGTTTATACGTGTATCTGAAGTATCACAAGAAAACATAATGAATCTCCACAGAAAACTATATTTTTCTAACTATCTTTAATTACCACAAATCACTAACTATCTCTATCTAATTATTACAAAAAACTATCTTTCTTTATCTTGCATTACCACAAATAAACTATCTTTCTTTATTTCTTATTACCATAGAAAATATCGATCTATTTCTCTAATTACAAAATCTCCTAATTACCTCTAACTAACTACCTTAAACTATTATCACCACACTTACTGCTAGTCTGAGAGCCATCTGCTGTATGGTGTGGTAGTAGTGGTGGTGGTGGTGGTGGTGAAGGGAATTGCCCTGTGGTGAATGTGGTGTAGTTAGGAGACTGGGTAAGCTTGCATAAGGAAGGACCTTGTCACGGAAACTTGTAAACAGGTCTTGACGAACTTCTCGTGCCTGTAGAAGTAGTAATAGTAGTAGTAGTAGTTGTTGTAGTAATATAAGTAGCAGTAATAGTAGTAGTAGTAGAGGAGGTGAGGTAAGGTAAGGTTATTATTACTATTACTATTGTTATTATTGTTATTATTATTATTATTATTATTATTATTATTATTATTATTATTATTATTATTATTATTATTATTATCCAAAATACCTGTAGTAGTGGTGACAGTAGTAGCAGCAGGAGAGGTAGGGTCGTTGTAATAATCCCCTTCCACACCTTTACAACAATCTTTACCTTGTCACCGTCGCGAGGGCTGGCTACCTGCACTCCCCACACCTCCACACCTGTCTGCAACACCTGTCCATGCCACGTCTGTCTCGCCTCACCTGCGCATCCGAAGCCAATCAGACAGTTCACCTGAAATAAGTGTAATCACAATTGTGATAGTGGTAGTAGTAGTAGTAGTAGTAGTAGTAATAGTAATAATAGTAAATGACTACAATGAACAACGCTTTTGGCAGTGGTGGGATTATGACCAATTGTTGTAGTAATAGTAGTAGTAGTAGTAGTAATAGTAGTAGTAGTAGTAGTAGTAGTAGTAGTAGTAGTAGTAGTAGTAATAGTAGTAGTAGTAATAATAAGAATAGTAATACTAATAGTAGTAGTAGTAGTAGTATAGTAGTTATAATAGTACTTACCCTATCGTAGAATACATCTAAGCCCTCTGGTGGTAGTTTTTGGTAACGAAACACGTATATTAGACCATCAGAGAAGTCTTGTAGTTGCTGCAAGATGGCGTTGGTGTCTCCTGTGCTGGTTTGGTGGTGTTGGTGGTGGTGTCTTGTTGAACCAGTGTGGTAGAGGAGCAGAGAAAAGGAGCGGTGGAGCAGTCTCTTCGTGGTAGTGCTGGTGGTGGTAGTAATATTGTGGTAGTAGTAGTAGTAGTAGTAGTAGCTGCATTAGTAGTAGTAGCAGTAGTATTGCACTTAGTATGACAATAACTACTACTACTACAATACTACTACTATCACAATACTACTACTACTACTACTACTACTACTACTACTACTACTACTACTACTATTACTATTACTACTACTACTGCTGCTGCTGCTGCTGCTGCTGCTGCTATTTTTACTTACCTCGTTCGATAGAACCGTTTCACTTTCTTTCGCTTTGGGAGAGTAAGAGAACAAGAAAGAGGAGGAGGAGCAGGAGGAAGAGGAGGAGGAGGAGTGGAAGGAGGAATAAAGGGAGGAAGAGGAAGATGTGAAGAAGTAAAGGAAGAGACAGGTGTAGGAGGAGGAGGAGAAGTGAAAAATATTTTCTCCTCCTCCTGTTCCTCCTTCTCCTCCTCCTCCTCTTCCTCTTCTTCCTCTTCTTCATCAGAGCTGAGACGACAATCCCTTAGTCTTAAAAGAGGAAATGAAGAGGAAGAGGAAGAAGAGAGTAAAGGCCTCTTCTCTTCCTCTTTCTCCTCCTCCTCCTCTTCTTCTATGCTAAGATGTCGTAGTTGCTCCATAGCAGCAGTAGCAATCGTAGTAGTATAAGTAGTAGCAGTAGTAGAAGTAGTAGTAGTAGTGATAGTGATGGTGGTTGTGTAAGTACTGGTGGTATTGGTGGTGTAAGATAATTATTGATAAGAAAAGATAACAGCATCTTGAGAGAGAGAGAGAGAGAGAGAGAGAGAGAGAGAGAGAGAGAGAGAGAGAGAGAGAGAGAGAGAGAGAGTCATAAACCATGACTTCATCTCTTTCGGGTCAAACCTTTTATCTTTCTCTCTTTCCCTCTCCCTCTCTTTCTTTATGGTATATTTAGTACAGACACACACACACACACACACACACACACACACACACACACACACACACACACACACACACACACACACACACACACACACACACACAATCCCATAATAATAGTAATATAACAATAATTTTTCAAAACAAAGCCTCGAAACCTCAATTATAGATTTACGAAGAAGTTCAGAGTTCAAAGACTCACTCAGCAGCCATCTTGTGTAACTCGGGTTACTCAGCAGTGTTGTGGTGATAGTGGTGGTGGACGGAGGTAAGAAAGAGAGTTTTAAGTATTCTGGAATTAGGAAGATACTGAACAAGCCGCTAATTTTTGTTTACTCTCTCTCTCTCTCTCTCTCTCTCTCTCTCTCTCTCTCTCTCTCTCTCTCTCTCTCTCTCTCTCTCTCTCTCTCTCTCTCTCTCTCCCTCTCTCTCTCTCTCTCTCTCTCTCCTCTCTCTCTCTCTCTCTCTCTCTCTCTCTCTCTCTCTCTCTCTCTCTCTCTCTCTCTCTCTCTCTCTCTCTCTCTCTCTCTCTCCCCCGATTCCCCACAGGCCCCCAAGCTTGTTTGAAGGGATACGGGGGGTTGGCGGGGAATCGGGGAGGCGGACTTAATATTCAGAAATACCACGGTATTACTTTACATTTTCACCTTCACCCCAACTAAGAGGTTATTGCGTGAGTTCAGTTTTGGTTAGGTTAGGTTAGGCTGAGAGTGTCTGGGGCTCCGTAGTTATGCATATTTACCTAGAAGATATCGAATGTTATCTTATTCTACATTCATACATTCACCATTATCGGTATTGTTTTATTTTTTCCCTTTCTATTTATTTATTTTCATTAACCTTTGCTTCTATCTCTAAGTACTAATTATTCATCTTATTAATCACATTCCTTCTTTGCATCCCATCAGCCCTTCGTGACCTTGACACCTCTGAGGGTTGGAGGAGCAGGTCAGGTCATATCAGGTCACTTGTCGGTATTCATCTTGGAGTCAGCTGGTGGGTAAATACAATTATATATTTAGTGTAATACTAACTAATAACTATCATAATTATCACCATTACCACCTTAACTATCCGTCCAAAAGAATAATGTAGAGCCTTTCATTAGTTACCATATAATTATAAGACCATAGAGTTCTGCTAGAGCTACATATTTTTTACACTCTTGACATTGATAATTCCTAACACACTGTCCTTGAGACTGTAGGAGGCAGGGGTTAGATAGTCTGTGGAATAGTGTATAACATGAGATAGTCCAATGGAAAAGTGTAAATACAACACGGTTTGACCACAAACCATAGCATAGTTTATTTTCTGTATATCACATCACCACTACCATCACTACCACACACACTACATCAACACCATCACCATCACCAACACCAACACTCTCACAGACACCAGCTGAAGTACACTCGTCCACACACTTCCACACAATATACTATATCTCATAAAGGGACCTGTGCATGCTTGTGAATTTTACATTTTGTCAAATGTATTCCCACAAACAGCACACTTGAATTCTCTCAGGCCACTGTGTCTGAATTCGTGTTTATTGAAGTCAGACTTGTGAATGAACTTTTTTTCCAAATTCTTAGTATTGATGATTCATAACACCAGTGTGTGCAAGGGTGTGTTGGATTCTTGCGAAGCTTTTTCCACATTCTTGGCATTCATGTTTCTTAACGCCAGTGTGTGTAAGTATGTGTAATATGAGGTCACACTTTGTTGCAAATCTTTTTCCACATGATTGACATGCATATTTTTTTAACACCAGAGTGTATAAGTGTGTGTAAGGGGAGGTAATACTTCTGTTTTTTTCTTTTCCTTTTTCCGCATTCTGGACATTAATAATTCTTCACACAAGTTTGTGTTATGGAGTGCTTTTTGAGGTCACAGTTTCTTGGGAATTTTTTCCCCACATTCTTCACATTTATGACTCTTAACACAAATGTGTTTAAGTAAGTCTGTCGTGAGATAAGACTTTTGAGTGAATCTTCCACATTCTTCACATACATGATTCTCAACACCAGTGTGTGTAAGGATGTGTTCTGTGAGGTTACACTTCTGAGGGAATTTTTTCCCCACACATTTAACATTGATAAATCTTAAAATCAGTGTGTATAAAGATGTGTTCTGTGAGGTCAGATATTTGAGTGAATGTCTTGTTATACTCGAGACACTCAAACGTTTTCTTTCCTCTATGGATGAAGATGCCTTCAGTAAGGTCATTCTTCCTGTTACACCTGAACCCGCCCACACCTCAGGCAGACTGCTCCTGTGTGTTCTGGTACTGGCCTTGCAGCTGCCTATGAAATACTATTACTGGCAGCATATCTGTTGTGTGTGGAGGACAGCTAGTCTTGCAGGAACCTTCAGGGAAGCTGGAGTGAGCAGGGTTGCCTAAGGATACACTCCACACTGTACTTGAAGATGAAAGAAGCAAGAGTGGGATGTTAAAAGGAGTCACGTTAGAAGCATTGGTCAGACCTGTTGTGACCACTAAACTCATTACCAAACAATCACCTGAAACAAAGTGTGATGTGTTAGAGGTCTCAGCCTTACCAATACAACCGTCTCTTTGAACTCTTTTGGAAAGGTAATGGTTGATGATCACTAGTCCGGCATATGATCCTCCAGTTACATCGGTTGTTACATTATTCACACCTTGTTCACGCAGTTTCACAATTATACAATTCTTAAAACATTTCCTTGTAGAAATTTCATAATTGTGTCATAATTGCGCACCCATGGATGGACTGAGAAACCCCTATTGCGCACTCTACTGGTTAACATTCCCGCCTGTTTTCCGGCAAGGCTTGGGTTCGAATTGCGCTCAGATTGCTAAGGATTTTTCACTGACAAGGAGTGGTTACTGTCTCCCTTGAGCAAGGGGATGGGTGTATGTGATATGTGAAACACACTCACACATATGCGTGATATGCACCAGAACTAGTGCCCTACGCATTATAAAAATAATATAGAAATATAAAAAAGTTGACAGGTGAGCAGTTAGGAGAGTTTTCAGAGCCGTGGTCGGAGGCGTATTCTTGTCAAAACCAGAGAAGTCGGAGGGATGGATTTTTGAAGTGCATTCCCGAATGCACCTGTTAATTTAAAATTTTCATTACTGCCCATGGTGAACCGAATGTAAGTTGGAGGTATAACTGGTCTGCTCCCCATAACCCCCATGGAGAGTAAGGGTAATGAAAAAGGGAGGGTATACCGTGCCCATGGCACACTCAGGCCGTTCTTGACTGAACTTGTAGTTAGCCTTTCATCTTCTTAGCACGACTCTCACACTTTAAGAAAAGAAGGGGACAGTGGGAGGTTAGGACGATAAGACAGATGAAACAAGGTGAAATAAAGCTAGATAAAGAAAATGGCCAAGCAAAAATTGGTTGGACCAGAGACTGAAGTCTGAGGCTGTAGAGGCCAAAACGTCTCCACAGCATTTGGCCACATTAAATCATAAATCTTAGCTATCAAGTTTTATTGCTTTTTTGCAACAAGTTTGTGTTTTTGTGTATAACAGCATGTTGTATCCCTGTAAGATATTACTATCACACAGCAAGGTCGTGCTATCTTGCACAACAACGCGAATGTGACATCGTCACATCCATGAGACGTGGAAATATTTGTAGGAGACAGGTAGCAGAAAGTTGTTTCTTTGATAGAATATATTTTTTCCATGTGAGTCAGGATTAAGGAACATAGCAGAGGGACATTATTGTAAAGGAGATCTGTTTATAGAGATGGTAAGTTGGGTTCCTGCACGGGATCGAGAGAAGAGGATGGAGTAGGATCTCGTGATTGAGAAATGAAAGCCATGTTTAGTAGCTCAGAAGATGTTGGTGATATAACAGATAGGAATAGAGTTGGACGGTAAAGTGCACAGGTAAAGAAGACGAGGTCATTTACATAGAGGAAGAACCAAATGCAAGGTGAATCAAATTACTCTAAACCATTTGTTTTTTTTATTAAGAATCCATATAAATAATTATCCCTCTATCATCATATTAATCAAATTAGTTTAAATCATTGAACGTGAATTCCAGCCTTGCACACAGTAATTCTTAAAAATGTAATAAGGACAACTGAACTTATATCTGTTTCTCATATCTGATAATTATTGACCTAAATTTTAATCCATTAATCTTATTAGACTTGATTTAAATTCACATTGCTTCTTGCCATTTCACTATCACTTAAAGCTTTGTCACACTCGTTCTACAACAATATAATCAAACTCTAGACCCAATGAGGTGTCTCGAGTGGTACAATTCTATATACATTGGTCTACCTGGCCGCCTCATAATAAGTTGCCACATTCTATCTGGCTGTCTTGCACCAAAACACCGGATATATCTGTAATCTTTTCTTGTGTAACACTATATCAATGTGACAAAAATGTATGTACAATTCAAATTCTGCCTCATTTTGTTCACATATTCAACTCACAATTACCATTAACAGATTGGAAAGCCATGAGAGCTCATATAGAGTAGAGGGAGACTTGTCACCTTGCTTGTCCTGTGTAAACATACTTACAGACAGGATTACAAATACAAGACTATGTACAAGAAACCTTTAACAGCTACTGTAGTCTGTTCATCATGACCTGCACCAAGCAAACTGCATAAGTGTACTCAGGTTAGGTAACTCAGCACTGATACACTACTGCCATATGTTCTCAACGCCTTGATTTTCTATTTTTATTACTATTTTTTTTATATTGATTTCACAATTATGGAGTTTTGTCATATTTAAAAAATACTTTAAGGCAATAATCATTACAAAACTCAAACCTATAAAAAAATGATGATAATTGAATAGGTCAATGAACACTGCCAACATTGTTTATGACAACGTCATCGGTGTATTCATTGACCTATTTATTTATTATGGTCATGTATTTTTTATATTGGTCTTGAATTATTTAATTATTATTTCCTTTTGGTAGGTACTTTTGAAATATGATAAAATTCCATAATTAGAAAAACTGAAATGTTATTACAACTGAAAATCATGGTTATGAAAGCAGTAACCAATTAGCATCGTTTGTTAACTCACACAAAGGATCGTGTAATTTGATTTGTTAAGGTCTGGATTCTGATTCCTTTGTTTTGTGGTGCCTCACGTCTGCTGGCACAATCAGGGATCTACTTGTACACTCAATCAATGGTTAGAGAAAGTCCTTCATGAACTGACTGAAAACTGTTCTCCAGGTATTTAACACCATGCTGAATCAGAGATCAGAGACCCAAACCACCCTTCAGGTTGTGAGATTGACATCCATAATGAAAATATTTCATGACATGAACACAGAACTGTGAGCATCTGATTTTGAGCAGACCAATGGTCCTTGGTCCTTGGTCCTTGGTCCCCACCGGAGTGGATGGGCCACCGTAGCACCACTCCAAGTGATGTTGAATTCAGATCCTTTGAATAATTACTAATGATGGATATAAAACTATCATTTAGTATTTATGATCAGTATCAGTTAAAATAAATACAGTGACATATCACTTATAACAAAGAATTAGCCCTTTGAAGACCAGGTACTGTACGCTATAAATCCTACAATTTATTAGAGCCATGTATTTTTAGATAATCACTGTTGTTGTGCGCACACACAGCCTGTGTATCTTGCTGAGGCTCCAATAGTGTGTGGTTCATGTGCCTTACAATACATTGTAGACTACGCTCACCTCATCAACGAAAACTGTACACATTGCATCCATTGGTGCAATGTACATGCAAAGAAATATATACACCAAGATGGTATGCAATACAGAATTAAATCAATTATAATGTGATTGTATTTATGTATTTATTCATAATAACTCATTGATTTGGTACCTTTTTCTGTCCTTGGGATCACTGCCTGTTATACTACAGGCTGAAGATAGGCTGGCCTTTGTAACATTGATCATATTGGTAACATAACAGGCAACAGGTGGCTCTAGATACATCAAAGTTCATCAAGCATTGATGTCAACAGCTAATACTGTTGAAGAACACACAACAATCAGTTTACATTATTGCCCTTCTTTGCCATTGCAAGGCCCTATCATTTCTCCTGAGTCATCTCCACAACCTCATGTCAGTTGTTATTGCACATACAAGCAGGTTGACATGCCATCAGTTGACAAATAGGACCATCCTGAATCTTTCATATCAAAACTTTTCATCTTACTAAAACTGAAAGGCTTGCGGAAGTCAGCTGACACATGGGCCCACATTTACATTAGACTTATATTACATATCAGATCACTTCCTGTCATATTCACTTCATTATTTAATGTTGGATAGATGCTATGTGTAATTTGTCTCTGGGCAGCCCAGTTGTAAATGTAAATAAAAGCAGATGTCACATTAGTTGTAGAAGTTTGCTGAATTGGCAGCTGGAATAATTCTCTGTATAACAGGACAAAGGCAGATCTGTATTCAGTACAACCCAAACTATTTACCAAAATACAATAGACAGAGAGCAACTACTGTAGTAGAGATTGTAGAATATTTAAATTATTTGTTATCTTGATCCTCTTACGAGAGTGATAATGTGTTAACTTCACTCAGTGATGAAAAATTCATTGATACTTCTTAATCCTTAAACAACGACCATCACATCCATAATCAAAAACTATGTAGTCTGCTTGTACAGCCATCAACTGTAAAACCAGGATTGTCTGCATCTTCAGTGCAAATTTCACGATTTTGTCACTTGTGTTGTATTGCAGGCTTACTCACCCTCACAGATTTGAGATCAGATCATTAATCCTAACTGAACCACCATGGAGCCTATGCCAGGCACTTCCCAAAATTGTACAGGGAAAAACAGGAAAAATTAAGAGGAAACAAAAACACTGGAGCTTCCTCAGTTTTTCATGATTTCAATTATGAAAGTGGGGATTATTGTGAATATAGTGACAGCAGTTATGATTAATATATTGCTAGCAGTAACGGTGGGGCCATCTCAAAGCTGCTTTGTCCAGAGTGCCAGTAGATCACAAAATAGCTAAATCTAATATCCTCTAGCATCACTATTACATTAAAGTGTCGCAATTTAGATTTCACTGCTGTGTTTAGTGAGTTAAGATGCTTTATTTTTGTATGGAAAAAAAGGTAGCATGTTTTTTTTATGTTCTATCAAGAACAATCTATGAAAACAATACCTGTAGTTTGAAAAAAAAAAATAAATAAATAAATGAACAGTATCAGCAGCTGCCACATCTGGGATTAGTGGGAACCAACACAGACTAGTTTGGATCAGCTCAGCTCATTGATTATCAAATACATGTATCTAAGAGTGTGTTCTGAGTGTGTTCAATTCTTCCAATGCTTCATCACATGTTGCATCATGATTACACACCTAAAGCTACTGTTACTCTGCTCACACCTCCAACACCAAACACACATTTTGTCAACATTGCCGTAAGTGCAGCCAGCTCTAATTTCCATAGGCGTAAATTCTTTAAAGAAATCCTTGCTTATGGAAATAAATTTGGTTATGTAAAATATTCTTATTATATTTACAATATACAAAACATTGTTACATAAATATTAATGACTTTCACATTTGGTCGTTGTAAGATAGTGTTGTTCTCTTCACAGACTGCCATAACCAAACAGGATTTCCATGAACAAGGATTTCTCACAAATTTTACTTATGGAACATCCATTTTTAAAAACACTGACTGCAATCACAGAAACATAATTTACAATATAAGTTTACAACAAACTTTCACATGTGTGTACAACTCTTCATCTTTGCTAATCTTGATTTTTTTTCTCCTTTTCTTAAGTATTTATTGTAAATTAAAATTTTTGTATTATAACAATTAATATGGTTTACATATTCACTTGCATATTATGATATTTTTTTTCCGCTTAAGTTATAATAATTTTTACTATTTCTAGAGATTACATATTTACCTTTTTTTTTTTACCAATGTTCCAACATAACAACTCCATGACAGGAGCATCAGTATGCCAAAACTGCATCACTGTCAAGAAGAAGTAAGATAATTTTTTGGGTAGCTATCCCTTGTGAAAACACTGTGAACAAATACATAACGAACAACTGTGAATAAGCAGCAGAGGCAAGATGGGAGAAATAGAACACATAATTGAGCTTCTATATTGTGGTTGGAAGAGGTGGCAGTGATCACCCTGTTGTACATTACCAAATAACTTATTGTTGAAGACAAGATTATGTACTTTTCTCTGATGACATACACACTGAAAACAAAAACTTTCATGAAATGGTGACAACATACGTAGTTCCTTAAAATACACTCCAGTTGTACGAGTGAATCTGATATGTGGAGCTTTGCCAAATATGCATTCTGGTGATGATGGGATGAGTGAAATGGCCTCAGGCAAAACTACAAGGAGCCAATGCAGCAGAGCACCTTACATGGCCTGAACCAAGTACATATACAACATGGGTCCATACCATAACACTTGAGGAAGAAACAAGCTCTGTATTTCAATTGTTGCAAGAGGATAAAGTTTTGTGTGTGTGGGAAAAAATACCTCGTTGCATTTGACACAACTATAAACATTCAGCTTGTTCAGCATTAGAGAAAGTGTCAGTGATGTTTCGTAAGGACAACACCACAAGTATAAGTTCTGCTTTCATTCACTTCACTTCATACATTTAATGATAAACTGGGTAGTTGTATTCAAATTATAGTTAAAAAGATAAACGGCTTTCCCATGGTGTAACCCAAATAGCCTTTGTTTCTTCCCCAACACACCTATGGAAACACACTGTATGTAATGGTGGTACACACACAACACACAACAACTATATTTAGCAAGACATACTGTTGCTTCAGCAGGAAACACACAACAAGGTATCTAGTCTTTAACTGGTAAAATGAAACCTCTAATTATCAAACATATTCTCTCACTTAGCTTTGTATTAATTTTCATGAAAAATATGTAACTTAGTTACTGTTAAACCTATAGTGAAAATATCATGTCACAAACTTCTAGTTTAAAACAACTGGAAATTAGTAAATAGTTTTACTTAGAGAATTAAGTATACATTGTTATTCACAGAAAGATTCTACACCAAGGAATGATTATTTCTCTCAACAGTACTCTGAAGATGAGAAACAAAAACTAACCAAGTGGTGGAAAATGCCTCAGATAATAATAATAAAAAAAAATAAATAAATAAAATAAAAAAACCTGAAGGTTATGAACACTAATGCATCCACAGTCACAACAGTCAGACTAGTCCAAACACTTGCACCAAGCAATAACTAAGTGTCCAAAAGACCAAAAATATAAAAGTAAAGAAATAATTATGCAAACCTTTAAAATATGGGATGTTTGTATAGTACACACACACACACACACACACACACACACACTGTGTGTGTTATTCACCATGATCAGGAGGATCACAGGCTGGACTCCCGATCGTCAGCCATTACCCTCCCCAAAAGAGCTCAGAGCTCATAGAGACAGATCTATGGGTAAGGCTGAGACCTCACACACACACTCCTATCCTCTTGCTCAAGGGTGACAGTAACTATGACCTGTGAGAGGTCTCAGCCTTACCCAAAGATCCGTCTCTATGAGCTCTGAGCTCCTTCGGGGAGGGTAATGACTGACGATCACAAGTCCAGCATGTGATTGTGCAGACCATGGTGAATAACACACACACACACACACACACACACACACACACACACACACACACAGGCTAGTACAGGCCAAGTGAGGTCACAGTGATCCCCAAGTCCCAGATGGTCACACTAACCACTGAATCCCAGGAAGTCGTATGCTAACCACAGTCTCAAGAGGTCACACATTGACCACTAAATCCCAGGTGGCCACATACTGACTACTAAGCCCCAAAAGGTCACACATTGACCACTGAGTCTCGCTTGCCTGGTTCAAGGGCGAGAGAAACAGCTGGTTCCTTGCCAGACTCCTTCAGCTTCTCCTGCATCTGAGTCAACATTTCTTGCATGCGACGGATCTAAAACAACAGGAAGATCAATAATTGTGATGAACATAATTTGGCAATAAATTGTTTTAATTACATAAATATTAATTTAAGCAATACTATCATATTTTGTATAACTATGTTTAATATTACGTATGAGGAAAAACATTAAACAATGATATTATATTTTGTAAATTTAGGTTTAAGATTGAGGAAAAACATTTAAAAGTGACACTAAAACAACTCTTGAAAGAATATCCTTTGTTTTGATGCGTTATTCTAAAAAAATGGTGTAATTAAAGCAAAAATACTGGCTTTTTGACATGTATTAAACCAAAAATGCGCATTCTAAATTAATGTAAGTTCTTCATTCCTAGGCTATAATGATTGATGACTATATACAGAAGCATGCCAATAAAAATCTATTATTCTTACAAGAGAACTTGCAAACCAAAAATGGTTTTATTGATTTTCATTGCTTAAAAATGTGCAGATTCTTTGTTTGGTATGCTTCTTTTCACCACCAAATTTTACATTAAAATAAATTAAAGAAAACACAATCATAATAAAGCACTTGCTGATAACTTTAATCTTTACATATCGCTTGAGTTAACATATTCTGAATGCACTTCTAAATTTCAGAAAGGAATAATTCTAAAATGTGTATGTGAACAAGTCATTGTCTGCTTGCTCAGGAACTCTCCAAACTCACCTCTTCATCTTTCTGCTGGAGGAGTCTGTCAGCATCACCCACTGTGTCAAAGTTGGCTGCACTTTCTCTCTTGAGTTTGTTCCTTTCTTTTAAGGCCACTTGCTGTAAAATCAAATGGTAGTTGAATTGTTTGCGTGCAACATACAGGTGTCTCACAAGTTGCACGTCACTCATCCCTCCCCACCACAATAGAATACTGCATCTGGCCAACTTGTAATACTTTCATTCAATGATAATTCTATGAGATTACTTACATTTCAAGGGCAAATGTATCCACAATAATGCTAGCTTCCTTGACAAGAACAATACAGTCAGTAACAACTTGTCCTATGGCAGTATTCATGGTAATTCTATATGGGGATGGTGATGGTGATGATCTGCCTGTATTCATAGTCTATAGTGGAATAATGATGAATGATGATCACATGGCCTCTACTCATACAAAAGTATCCTTAAAATAAACAATAAATGTAGAACTAAGAAGTTATCTTATCTCTTGTAGATCTACTGACCAGGCTGTCCATGTGAATACAAAATTGGATCCTTAATATTTGATGTGCCAAGTGTGTGCATAACTTGCTAGAACAAGATAATCTGTCGCACGAATACTCAATGCAGTGTATATATGCCTCTCATATCATTGTCATTGTCTTTTTGAAAAAAATTCTGGCAACACTGGTCACTTGTGTCAGTCCATCTTTCAACCGTGTTCCATTGCGCTCGTCTCATTGTTCCCTTTTTTTTTGGCCCTCCATCCCATATGTTATATGATTTGTATGTATTTTAGGTCTCAAAATAACACTCAGAAGGGCAAATATAGGTGAAAATAGGGACTCGGCCGAAGTTTTGGCACCAATTACAATTTATCCCATAAGTTTATGTATCTATATCAAACAAATTCGTATCTAATGCATTTTTTTTTACACCAATTAGATGGGAAATTCTACTGTATTATCAATAATAATAAAATTTTTATTATTACATCAGTGTTGCGTGATGGTAATTTAGTAACTGTTGCTGCATGAGGACGGTCTTGCGAGATGGTTATCATTGATAAGCTGATAAGCAGCTGTGTGTTAGCAGCAGTTTGACAGGCGTGGACCAGTACCCTTGATGCAGTGTTGAAGGCAGGCTCAACACGATAGGTCAAAGTGCAATCTAAAGACTGAATGCAAAAGCTCTTTGTTACTGCAAATTTGCAGTTGAAGCTTGAGGACGACAGTTTTTTTTTAGAGAAGACAATATACCACCTATTGCTGCAGGTAAGAGGGTCACCTGCGCCACAAAGTAGTGTGCCGCACCCAATGTCCTCTTATTGAACACGTACAGTACAAGGTTCATGATGATATGGTTAACAAAGTCCTTCCTTCACCCAGCGCAGTACCACCGTCTGAGAGAGTCGCTTGCAGGTGTATGTATATATATATACATATATATACATATATATATATACATATATATATATATATATATATATATATATACATATATATATATATATATATATATACATATATATATATATATATATATATATATACATATATATATATATATATATATATATATATATACATATATATATATATACATATATATATATATATATATATACATATATATATATATATATATATACATATATATATATAATATATATACATATATATATATATATATATATACATATATATATATATATATATATACATATATATATATATATATATATATATATATATATATATACATATATATATATATATATATATATACATATATATATATATATATACATATATATATATATATACATATATATATATATATATATATACATATATATATATATATATATATATATATACATATATATATATATATATATACATATATATATATATATACATATATATATATATATATATATACATATATATATATATATATATATACATATATATATATATATATATACATATATATATATATATATATACATATATATATATATATATATACATATATATATATATATATATACATATATATATATATATATATATATATATATATATATATATATATCTATATATATATATATATATATATATATATACATATATATATATATATATATATATATATATATATATATACATATATATATATATATATATATATATATATATATATATATATATACATATATATATACTATATATATATATATACATATATATATATATATATACATATATATATACATATACATATATATATATATATATATACATATATATATATATATATATATATACATATATATATATACATATATATATATATATATATACATATATATATATATACATATATATACATACATATATATATATATACATATATATACATACATATATATATATATATACATATATATACATATACATATATATATATATATATACATATATATATATATATACATATATATATATATACATATATATATATATATACATATATATATATATATATATATATATATATATATATATATATATATACATATATATATATACATATATATATATATATATATATATATATATATATATATATATATATATATATATATATATATATATATATACATACACATACAGTCGCGTCTCGGGTTAAAAATTTAATTTGTTCCATAACGTAGCTCGTATCATGAAAAACTCATATCTCAAAACAAATTTCCCCATTTAAAATAATGGAAATCCAATTAATCCGTTCCACACCCAAAAAATATCAATATAGAAATAAATTAACATGGTATTTCATGCAGAATTAAAGCACTGAAAAGCGCAAATGAATGTAGAGATGCTTCCGCTACGAGAGAACAACGCACACTGAGAGCAGGAAGCATATTTCTGAAATCTAGTCTATTTTCTCCCACCCTGTCCTCACCAATGACGCTGCCTCGTGATTGGCTGCGCTCGCTCTCCTTGCCTAGTCTGCCTCTCTCTCTCTCTCTCTCTCTCTCTCTCTCTCTCTCTCTCTCTCTCTCTCTCTCTCACTATTTTGTTATAACTGTTGCGAGTATTGATTTGGGAAGTTCGGTTCAAGTGTTTTATTTCTCGTTTTTTTCTTCTTCTTAGTTTGTGTTTGGTTAGGTTAGGTTGGATTTAGGTTGTTCTGGGTCATTTTGCCCCGAATCCTGTTCGCACCTGAGTCGTTTCGCTCCTATTCCCGTTTGTCCCGGGTCATTTTGCTCTTATTCCCGTTTGTCCCGGGTCGTGTCGCTCTTATTCCCGTTCGCCCCCGGTTTTCTAACCTAACATAACAAGTACGACTTAATTATATAATTCCCTAATTTAGCAAACCGACCCTGGGCGAAACGACCCGGTGCGAACGGGACTCGTGGCAAAACGACTAACCGAGATAGGTTAGTAGACCAATAATAGAAAGTTGTTGATTGTATTTAAGATAATGTAGTTAGTGCAACGAAACTGTACACATATATTACATACCTGAACCAGACTATGACAGTCCACCAGATATATTAGCTGCTTGCTCCGTACAGGGGCCTTATCCACCCGTGTATGGAGTATGGCTCACATGTCTGGGGGGGCTCAACTCATACAGCTCTTTTAAACAGGGTGGAATCTAAAGCTTTTCGCCTCATCAACTCTCCTCCTCTAACTGACTTTCTTGATTCTTTAAGTCACCGCCGCAATGTTGCATCTTTATCTATCTTCTACCGCTATTTTCATGCTGACTGTTCTTCTGAACTTGCTAACTGCATGCCTCCCCCTGTCCCGCGGCCTCGCTGCACAAGACTTTCTACTTCTTCTCATCCTTATTCTGTCCATCTTCCTAATGCAAGAGTTAACCAGTATCTTCACTCTTTCATCCCTTACACTGGTAAACTCTGGAACTCTCTTCCTTTGTCTGTTTTTCCACCTGCCTATGACTTAAGAGTGTTAAGACACCTCTAATGTTAACTGGATCTCCACCCCTTGCTTCTATTCTCCTACTGTCCTCTTTACAGGGTCTGGTGACAAGCGGGATTTTTTTTTTACTTATTTTTGTTTTCCCTTAGCCAGTACCCTTTTAATGTGTGATAAAAAAAACAAACAAACTTAAGGGTTCATATCAGATTATTATAAGTGTGTGTCATTGACTTGGCTTTGTGTGATGTCCCACAACCTTGGAGTGGAGGTTGTGAGGGGAAACTGAACCCCACGGGAGGAACGGGTATGTCAGTGTGATAATGTCAGTGTCCAGACTGAAAAGGTAGATATTCGGTATCAAGATTTAGTGGTATTACAGATCTCCTTCAGAAAAAAACATGTTTGTTTGAATTGTCCAGCTATGTATGGACATAAGTTACTCAAAATTTATATGCAAGTTTTAGTTTCTTTTTTATTACTGTTGGCGAGTTTTTGAAAATATAATTTATTTTGGACAAAGTGACTTAAAAATATTTTATTGGTGATATGTAATCACAATTTTGTCAATAAACTGTTATTATTACTATATACAGATGAATGAGTTGGTGCTGCCCGTATTCCCATGTGAAGTGTTCCTGGATCTGGCTTTGCCCGGCTATGCTCCACTTCGGGTAGTCATTCGTCTGAAAGTTAATTCCATGCAGAGCCAACAGGTTCTAATGTTCTGCACAGGGAAACAAGGGACCTGCTACACTAACACACGTCTGTTATTTGGGGAACTCTTACGGCAAAGCGGAGAAAATATGGGAGTTGGTTACTCTGATAATATGGGAGTCGGTTACTATGAAAATATTCAGACAGAAAGAGACGACAATGAGAGCGAGTGCATTGGTTGTCCCAAGGCGGGAGATGTATGGGCTGAGAAGTGGTGTAAGAATGGCGGGAATACTATGTTCCACATCACCACCCTGAATGGTTACAAACGTGATTCTATTATCTTTGGTGAGGTGGTGAGCGGTCTTGATACTGTGAAGACAGTAGTCAGGCATAACCCCATTAAGGATGGGACTATTGTGGATTGTGGTGTGTTACTGTGAACTTGTTGCACCATTCCCCTCACCGCACCGCTGCCTTCCCTGTCGGACATTGCATGTTTAAAACAATCAATAGAATAAAAAAATCAATATTTTTTCTGATGTTAGAAGTGACATACAACGCTTGTGTTGATTGCACTTTTGTCAGAAAAGTTGACACTAAAGGTTCGTAGTGGTATTGTTTGAAGTGTGAGTGTATGTACGTGTGTGTCATTCACCATGGTCTTGAGGATCACGTGCTGGATTCATGATGGTATTGTGTGTGGGTGGGTGCGTGGGTGCTGCTATAGTCAGACCGAGCTAAGACTGCAGTCAGGGTGTGACCATCGTGGGGATTACCCGATTTACAGCGGTGCCATGTGTCGAGAATTTTTGCTGTGTCTGCTATGGTGAGGTCAAGGCCGCGAGCGTGTCTGAGAGTATTTCCACTAGGATTTCAATGTATTTTTTTTTCTTACTTATTTCAGCTTATTTTATCGTACTTTCCTTCACGATATCACCTAAATACAATTATTAAACTGCTTATCCATCCCAAAACGAAAGGGAAGTTCATTAATAGGTACTGCTTTTTATTAGCAACACTGTAAAATATGTATGCCACGTTTCTTTATATGTTTATATATATCTTATCCATTATAAGTTTACTGTTTCTACATACATTATAATACTATGAATAAACATGTATGCATATTTCCTGATCATGTCTGCCATGGTTTTACTTATATTGAAACATTTCTACAATGCGGATTAAAAGACACGTGGCCGTCCTGTAAGAGGGTAATTCCCGTCTCTTTCCGCTCCCCACCTGCAGTCTAAGCTCGGTCTGACTATAGTGCCAGAATAAAAAAAATAAAAAAACTTATAAGTAAACATATTACTCTCGTTCTGCTATTCTGTTTTCAAAAGAAAGCAAACAGAACTCAAGCATATATAAGAAGAAACAGTAATGAATAAGGTGCTAGAAGAGTAGATAATGGACCAAAGGGCTGAGTGACTGAACACCATGAAATGTTAGACAAAACAGAGGTGTGATGACACGTGGAAAGGTGAAATATTGCACAGGAAATTTGGGAGAAATCAGCACAATGCCTTAATTCAAGAAGGTTGGGAGGCATTTGTGTAGCATCAACACACCAGGATAGTGACATACAAAAGAGGAAACCATCACAGTGAGGAAGAAAGCATTAGAGTGAAAATGTGATCAGAAGAATTACCGCACCAAGACAAAACCAAGTAACAGACCTGCATCTGTGATATGCACTGTGCCCTGAAGTTCTCATAATGGATGTCTTGAGTCACCTCTTTCATGTCCTGCATGTGGGTGGAGATGAGCATTGTGCGCAGCTTCACAAAGTCACAATGAGCGGTGTTCTCCACTGGAAGGCAATAGAAATATCAGCAATTTTTACATAATTTTCAGCCAAGTAAGTATATATGTATGATAAGGAGGAATTAGAAGAGTAAAATGCATTGAACATATATATGATATGAAAGTTGTAACACTGCTTTTCAGCAACACAATGAAATAACACAACTAAGAAGATTGTCTCTACACCTGAAGTTCAGATTCCATAACCTCTCCTTTGGGTTCCATATCCTGTATGAGGTTGTACTTTAATGTATACACTTCACTCATTGCAATCATTTGGTTTGGACTTTCTGCCAAATTATACATGTAGTGACTGACTGTCTTACACACTGCTATGATACTTTCCTGATGTTATGTAGGCCAAATATGACCTTAGTTCTGTATCAAACTGCTGCATCTTGAATTCACCTTTGCTTCACATATATGCAACGTCAACTACAGCAGAGTATTTTTTACTCAAAAAATCTTGGGACTTTAAAAGTTTTGTTTAATCAATTTTTTCAAATAAGAATCACAAAGGTTAGCACAAAACTAAGATGGACTTTCAGACAACAACACAGGCCTTTTACCTTCTGGTTTATGGTGAATACCTTTTTATACTAAAGCAATTTCAGCATAATGTATCAGTTTTATAAAGTAAATGGAGAGCAAGGCCACAATTGTATCATTATTCATACAGACACAAGTACTACCTTCCACAATTCCCCACGGGTACTGTCGTCCTCGCATCTTCTTCCCAGCAACTTCTATGACACAATTTGACCCGATGACAGCAAATGGAATGGAGGCTTTCAATTCCCTGTCCTGTTGTTTGAAGTCCTCATCCTCATCCTCATCACACTCTGGAAACTGGTAGATCTGCAAAGATGAAAAAAATAAACTATCTACCTACCTATATCTACAGCAAAAGTCCAATGATTTAAACACCAATATCCTGAAAATCCCAATAATCTGAAATTTTAAGTGTGAAGTCTAATTTGAAATATCACAGTAATCCAAATATTTTAAGGCAGATGGTAAAAAATGTTAACACGGTACCACAAGCCTCCTAGTGTCAGTGAGTGGAAGCAAGCAGAGAAAACCAAAGCTCCCTGACACAGTCTGCCATTTTCAGTATACAGAATGAAGCAAAGATTATGAGTACAGAAGAAAAAAACTAAATGATTCAAAAAGCAAAAATAAAGAAAAATAAGTCTGATGAAAGGAGACAAACAGTAAAGATATAACACAAAATTATCATAAAGATACATCAACACAGAGAGATAAGAAAAAACAGCCAATACCTTTATCTTGTGAGTCTCAATATCATTCATGATGTTTGATTTGAGTTTGTTGATCTCAGGTTTGGTGAGTGTGTCAGACTTGGCGATGACGGGCACAATGTTCACTTTCCTGTGCAGGCGACGCATGAACTCCACGTCCATCTGCCGCAGCCTGGGGGGGAGGGGGGTTTGTAATTCAGTGAGTTGTTATAGTAAAAGTACAGAACGTGGCACATCTCTATATCTTAAGCATGTGATGATTAATGATGACTCCTTACCTATCTGCATTAGCTGGGTGGAGAGGATGGGATAATACTAGAGTTTCTCATTTGCTTTATACAGTCTCTGTTTAATATTTCTATACTGTCACTGTATAAGATTTTTTCATCCAGAATTTTCCACAGTAAGTAAGAACACACACCCACACATGCTATTGATATAATATTTTCTCCTAACTTATACGTCCATGAGGGTCTCATTGCATTCTTTCCCATTTCCAATACGTGGCATTTTTTTTTGCATTAAATTCCATATGCCATGTCTTGCTCCATTCATATATCTTGTTTATATCATTCTGTAGCTCCTCACAATCCTTGTGGTTTCCTATCTTTCTTAGTAATGTTGCATCATCTGCAAACAAATTTATATAACTGCTTACTCCTTCTGTCATGTAAGTTACATATATTAAAAACATTACTGGTGTCAAAACTGATCCCTGTGGTACTCCACTTTTCACTTCTCTCCATTCTGATTTTTCATCCTTTACTACTGTTCTCATTTCCCTTCCTTTCATGTAGTGTTCCATCCAGTTCTTTAATGTTCCTTTCAATCCTCCAATGTGTTCCAACTTCCATAATAATCTCCTGTGTGGAACCTTATCAAATGCCTTTTTTATGTCTAAATATATGCAATCCGCCCATCCATCTCTTTCTTGTGTTATAGCCATCACTTTTGACTTAATAAGTTGGTGACACATAACCTTCCTGTTCTGAATCCAAATTGTCCATCTGTTATTATTCCTTCTCTTTCTAAGTAATCAGTCCATTGTTTCTTGATGACCTTCTCACATATCTTGCACACTATGCTGCTCAATGACACTGGTCTATAATGAAGTGGTTCTTCTTTGTTTCCATTCTTGTAAATAGGCATTATATCAGCTCTTTTCCATTCTTTAGGGACTTGTCCTGTTTGAATAGAACACTCAATTATATCATGAATTGGTTCAGCCATTCCTTGTCTACACTCCTTCATGATGTATCCTGATATCCCATCTGGTTTTATTGCTTTTCTTTCATCCAATTCCTTCATTATATCTTTTATCTCTTCTCTATTTATTCTGATTTCTCACATCTCATTTTTTCTCTTTTGTCCTTGTGGCTTTTTAGTCGGATACTGTTGTAAATACTTTCTGAAAATTCTTATTCAGTACTTCACTCATTTCTTTCAGGTCCTCATATACTTCATTATTTTCCTTCAACTGAGCTACACTTTCTTTATGCTTTATTTTTCCATTAATAAATTATAAAACAGCTTTGGTTCTTCCTTGCATTTGTCAATTCAATATTTTTCATATCTCTTCTCTTCTTCCCCTTAGGCTACATATTCATTCCTTTTAAGTTTACATTCTTCTTTCCTTTTCTGAACCAATTTTCTTTTCATTCTCTTCCAGAGCACAAATAAAATTAATGATTTAATGGTTACAAAGAAAATAATTAAAAGGGAAAGGAACAAGTTGGAAATTAAATTAGATAGCGTGAAGTAATCCAGTAAGAGGTGGTGAAGGCGGCATTGTGGCTGGAAGGAGAATCACGAGGAACCAAGAAATGGTGTCAATTCTCACTTTATAACCAGCCAGTAAACTATGAACCTTGATTCTTTGGCTGCATACTTTACACTCTACAAAACCTCATAAGTGGTAAGCTAACATCTGTACTATTATGTTAAAGTAAATTAATGCCCCAAAGTATTTATATGATGTTGATATTAAAACTAAATGGATGGTGGCATACAGGATTCCCCTTTCCTGGCTTGGAATGAAAGCCAGTGAGACTTGAATACCAAGCAGTCCATAGTGAAAGTATGAAACATGTCAGAGACTCCTGATGGACACCCACACCTACCACAAGTTAGTGTGCGATTCCACTGTCACTCAGCTAAGTGGAGCAATAGCAGAGAAAAAATTTATGTACAAATTTCCATCAGTGATATAAAACATCTAATTAAAAGGAGATTCAGAAAGAGGTTATCATTCTTTCCCTTGTCACGGTAATGAGACAAAAGACAAGATAAATAAGTGTGAGTGTGACTAGTGGTGGCAGTGGAACAACAGAGTTGGTGGCACCATTACTACACATTTTGTGACTGATGGTGCTACATTATATGGTTGGTGGTGCAATATAGTTGGTAGGCAATGGTGGCACTACTAATACAACTTAGAATATCTATGCTCATCACTGCTTGTAGTAGTATAAGTCTGCGCCTCCAAACCACTGGGGACAACCTACACATCTTCGGTCCACTCACCCGTGGCCATACGGAGGGACAAAGTAGAGGCAACAGTGTACACGATGATCCTGGATGTTTTTGCGGTTAAGGCCGGACTCATCCTGGAAGAACTTGTTGAACTGTTCATCCACGTACCGCTCCACTGTCTTCCAACCTTCCTCACAGTTGACAGCATCACCAAACCCTGCAACAGGTAGATAGTTTAATTCATTGAGCAGCTCAAGCACTTTATACACCCATACAGAGTGACAGCTAATTGTCAAAACATTATGAAATTATAAAGAATACAGTACAAATGATGAGATAAGTGAGCAGAAGTATACATCCTTGTCTGATCCTACTCAAGCATGTATAGGTAAAGGGAGTAATGAATTGAACGAATATGGGGAAGGCAAGGAATGTGTGATTAGGCTCAAGGAATGAACAGGGGTGGAAATGGTGGTCAAATGCAGCACATTAAGGTGATTACCAGGACAAAAGTAGGAGCAAATTACATGATGATGATATGTATGAATCAGGTCAATGGTGTGAGTGTGAGTGGAAGAGTCTGTGTAAAATGAGAAGGCAGAATAAGCAGAATACTTAGAGAGACATGAAAGGTGAGAGAACGAGATCATTAGAGTGTTAGTGTGTGCTAAGATGAAGTGTATAAACATTAGCACATGGATATTTGTGCTATAACTACTTTGTACACGGAGTTCCAAGATTAATGAACATCCTCACTCCTTCCTATGCACCTGACAACGTTTTTGACCACAAGCAACATGCAACATTCACCTGGTGTGTCAACAACAGTCAAGCGTAGTTTGACGCCTTGCTCTTCAATCTCTATAGTTTTCTTCTCTATGGTGACTGTCTTCTCAACCAAAGCTGTGAGGGTGGAGGCAACAATTAGTTACAATAAATACATTGTAATTTGGATGTTTACAATTAGGAGAATAAGTGACACTTAAAAAGGATTAGCAGTGAAGGGTTTAGTTCATTATTAATAGCTGGCTCCAGCCATGAAGGACTGACTAACACCAGAATGACTCTGCTCTTTACAATGTTGTCAGTGTTTGGTAATCATTTCACTAAATAACCAAATGACACGCTTAACTTTTTTTACATCTACAGATTATTAACACATTGTAATAAAGGAATTAGTTGTATTGATTCACACCCGAAAAAGGACTAAAAACAAGTAAAAGAGGCAACTTCTGCTGCGTATAGCTTATCAATAATATACAAATGATAATGGTAAACAAAGGCTTGTATAAATAGCTTTGGTTACATTTGAGTCAAACCATACATATCTTTTTCTTACATGAAGAGGAAAATGGCCAAGGAAAACAAAGAGATAGATAGGAAAATCAGGCCTGACAAAACCATGATTTCTTAAGATTACAGTAACAGATCCCTAATATCTTCATTCAATATATTCCATTACTACCTGGAGTTTCTGAAGATTATAACGTCTTTAATATTAAGTAACTTTTTTTCAGTTTTGCTGCACATTTCATGACCACACGTGAACTATATTCGTGTGTCTGAAGAATCTGTCTTGTGTCAGAATAAAAAAATATTTATTTATTTGACAACACCATCCATTTTGAGGTTGGCCAGTTGAACCTTACAAATAAGGGTTAGGTAAAGTGCAGGATCTAGAGAGGGTGTGAGGGGAGCAGCTATATATGCACGTCCTTCAGAGAGGTAAGGGCTGGGAGATGATGGCAGAGGACATCTCTTGCCTCAGTGTTCGAAAAGTGTTGTTCCCTCTGATCCCTAGAGAACTGTCTCCTACATTAATGCAGTATTTATACACAAGATATTCCCTGTTTTTTTTTTTTTTTTTAGTAAAGTCCTCACACTTCTGCCCCTTCTGATTTTTCAGTACATAAATTATACAGCAAGTATAACAGTATTACAGCAGTGTTGTAAATCAGAGTTTGAATACAACAAAGTAAATCAAGTTCGAATTTTTGCATTGGCAGCATTAAGAGGAAGAAGTTGGGTATGACAGCTTCCAGAACATATACACCTGGGTTCCCAATGTGGTAATGCTGCAAATATAGGCCGACACACTTCATCTGGGTTATCAGTGATCACTCGTGGCTTGACTGGCAACATTTGTGCCTTGAGTTTGGTGTACCAGGTTTTAAATTCTGGTCACCTCTAACAAGTCTTCAATTGCCTACCACAGGACATTTATCATTTATCAGTTTCATAGCAAATACTGCATCTGTATTGTTGCTGGTTAGAGGCAAGGTAAGATCAAGTTTATACAATGACTTGATGAGCAGAAAATAACGACGTGATTTAGTTTAAGGCAGATGGACTTTTCTCCTCATTCACCCCTTCACATTGACAAAATATGTGGGCGACCAGCTGCTAGGTGGGTGGGTGGGTGGCGGTGGAATTTACCTCTCCCATGTTTGTTAAGTCAGGCGAGTGAGTCAGCCACTTGTGTTAATTGGCCTCTTTCAAGTGGAATCATTATTGGTTCCTGCCGTGTTTCATGTTTTCAAGTGGTTTGGACTAAACTATAATAGGTGTTTGCAAGGGTCACGGAGTCTCATTTGCAAAACTACAAAAAAATAGTTGTGATGCACTTACTAAGTTTTTGTTGCTGCACTTTTTCAATGTGTAAGTGTTGTTTTAACGGTTCAATGCACGTTAGAACAGCCTTTTTATTATGAATTTATTAGTACACACTCACCTACTCACTTGTAGTACGTATATTTTCAACAGTGCCGATGGATTTTTAGAATTTCTATTACTAATTTTCACAGCAACCCACTGTCCCTTCTGGAGGCACTTTGCACGACCACCTGCCATCTGAGAATATCTTCAGTCACCTTTCACGCAACACTTACACATACATGTTTCTTTTTAACACAAGTCAACAACACATTATACACTCTTCTTCTTCTTCTTCATTGTTTTAGGGGGCTGGTTAGGCCATGGAACCACGGCCTTTAAAGCCCCAGCAGTGCAGGTTGCTTGTGGCAGTTACTTAAATGTTGATGAGCCCCAGACTGGAGTTAGATCCTGTCAAGTTGGCCTGACTTGCGTAGGAAGGTTGTTGTATGTTTGATGGCTTGGAAGGCAGTGTTGGTGCTGAGGCTGTCACTACCCACCAGGTCTGCAAGTGTTGATCTTTGCATATTGAGTCTGGCTAGTGAAGCTTTGAGGATTATGCGGAGTGAGTGAAATCTTGGGCACTGGAGTAAGAGGTGTTCTGGAGTATCCAGCTGGGTTGGACACCATGGAGAGTGTGGGTCTTGGACCATATTCAGCCTGTGGAGATGGGCGTTGAGGCGTGTGTGTCCAATCTTAAGACGGGTAATGGCTGTGTCGAGGTCACGGCTAGGGGAGTATGTCCGCCAATGCTGGGTGGAAGAGTGTCTATATCGTCCCAGGTTGGACATTATACACTCCATGAAGGCCCTGTGGGAAATCTCGGTTCAGGCCATGGCCGATCTCAAAGCTCGGGGCTGTTCTGCCAGGCGGCAGGGCAGGCAGCCTCAGGAAAAACAACATACAGTACATAGTAATTATTTTTAAGACTTCGGAAGTATTCTTATGAATTAGTTTTCATATATTACAAAATAACAATATACTTAGCAATGCATAAGAATACTTCCGAAGTCTTAAAAAATAATTACTATGTACTGTATGTTGTTGTTTTTCCTGAGGCTGCCTGCCCTGCCGCCTGGCAGAACAGCCCCGAGCTTGAGATCGGCCATGGCCTGAACCGAGTTTTCCCACAGGGCCTTCATGGAGTGTATAATGTGTTGTTGACATGTATCAATATTTGCATCAATGTCTCTGGCTAGAAAGAGGAGGAGAAAAAGATATTTCTCAGTGTTAAAAAAACAACATGTA
The DNA here is from genome assembly GCA_029783475.1 of Metacarcinus magister. Classification (NCBI taxonomy): domain Eukaryota; kingdom Metazoa; phylum Arthropoda; class Malacostraca; order Decapoda; family Cancridae; genus Metacarcinus; species Metacarcinus magister. The sequence continues at coordinate 269,478 of JAPQNM010000046.1, forward strand.
TTTGTATAAGTGTTGCGTGAAGGGTGACCGAAGCCATTCCTATAATAATGTCATTATGAGCGTGTTCCCTGTCCTAAACGTATAATTAATCCTTACATGAGACCACCAGAGAAGGAAAGGCAACACGCTCAACGACCCAACACTCATTCCCGTCACGCTACTACCCGGCCTGGTCAGCTGCCTCGTCAGTCGTCACACGGGGGGGTAAGGTGTTCACCCCCACTCCAACGTCCCTCTCCTGTCCCAGGAGGCTGGCTCACTCGTTCGACACACCACTTGATACTTTTGGCCAGGCCACCTGCCTCATCACGTGCGGGGGTGTGTAAGCTTTTACCTCCACTCCACTCTCCATCTCCCGGGTTCCCGCTACCCAAGGGCACGAGGTGAGTCTGGTTCACCGATGAAGCAGACAGCAGCCAGCCCTTACCAGACTAACACACCCTGATTTTTCAGTCTTACTTGTCTGGCAGTCTGTTCTCATCACAGGAGCTCCGGTGCTTTGGGCAAGCCAGGACTCGCCGCCACCTATCTCCTGCTGTGGTGTGGGCTCCACCATCCTCTTCCTCGTCGTTATTGGGCGACGAGAGTCATCGTCACCCACCGACCGCTGTGAGGTCAGGCACCGCAACGTCCTTCTATGTCGGTGTTGGCCCACGAGAGTCATCGCTACCCACGTTGTTCCTCCAGCTTCAATTCTTAACTTTCCTACATCTGCTGCTCCTATGGAAGTCATTGTCATATATTCATTACAGCTGCCGCCGAGTCATCAAGAATCACAGGTTCACAGCCTTAGTATGCGTGGATCATTTTAGTTGCTTCATGATTCTTGCTCTTCTAGCGAACAAATTAGCAAAAGCTGTTGCACATGCTCTCATTACTCATGTATTTTGCTGATTTTCCACGCCTCGCGTTCTCCTTAGCGACAATAGCGTTGAATTTGAAAATCATGTCCTCGAAGCAGTTTTGCAGTAACTCAAACATTCATTGCAGCTTACCATCCTGCCTCAAATGGTCTAATTAAGAGGACTTACAGAAAAATACTAGAAGTGTTGTGTCCTATTGTAGGTTGTATGCAACATGTATGGCAGGACTGGTTAACTCTAGTCGCAGCTTCTATACATTCCAAAGTTTTCTCATCAACAGGAAAATCATCTCATTATATTCTTTTTGGCACTAATATGCGTCTGCTTTACGATGTGCTCTCTCAGCTCCCATCACCTGTGGACGACTACGCATAAACACAAACCAAGGTTTTTGCCAGAATTCACAGTGAGACCCGCACCAATTTACAAGCATCACTTGCGGAGATGGCATCACAGCAGCACCGGCGGGCACACCCTATTTCACTTATGTCTGGAGATGTGGTCATGAAAATGGCACCAGAATGTTCCTCTAAAGTTTAAATTGTCAGCTTAATTTCTAGGGCCTTTCAAAATCATCGCTAAAATTAATGGTAATATATTCGCTCGTGCGATTGAAGTAGGTCACGCTGATCGATTGAAGAAAGTTTCTCCTAAACCAGTCGAGTCATTTTGTGAACCACAACAATGTCAACCGACAGATCTTCCACGTCAAGCAGTTGCCAAGTTTAGTAATGATAGTTATGGGTCCAAGCTGCGTACTGCTACCAAGTAATGAACAAGTACACACGTGGTGACATCACTTGGCTTGTTTTGACTCTCCTACTTTTACCTTCCAACTGATATTCTTTCATGTACTATACATTGCACATATGTATGTCTAATTTTTAGTTTTTGTTTGTTTTACAACTTCTTTCAACTTTTACCCTTGTGAGGTCATTATTAACTTAACCCTTACATACATTATGTTGTTCTATTCATGTATAAGATAATATATTTTTTTAGTTAGGATAAGTATTGAAGTAATTCCTTGGTGGTGGCCGAGCTTTATTGTAGTATAGTTTGTAAGTAGTAAGTAGTAAACCCTGCCCAGGTTGACCCCGTCTGCCCATACAGTTTGACCTGACGCTCCAGCAGTCAAGGTGAGGAGCCTCTACTCATTATAGGTACTTGATGGGTTCCCGCATATCATAATATATTTTCCCCTATAATAATATTCGAGTGCATACTAAAGTGTATGAAGGAAGCAGTGTTATTACCTTCCTTTGACTAACACCACGGGGGAAAGGGAATATTACATCGGCACACAAATCGAGGAAGAAGAGACAGGTCCAGCACACTCCCGCTCACGGCTACACACAACACAACCAACACTTCAAACACCCTTGGTGGCAGCTACACGCTCTCTACAACACACTACGCCCACACATTACCACAATATAATACTGATGATAATAATAATTATAATAGAAATTATGATAATGAGTGTCGTCTGTGTCATTATCAAATATCCAACTGGTGTAATGCATGATTGCTTTATTATGCATATGGAAGCGCGTTGTCTATTTTTATTTGTTTGTTTTATCAACAGACAGATAATATATATATATATATATATATATATATATATATATATATATATATATATATATTTGTTTAGGAAAGGCAAATACAACGTATTATATTGTTTTTCAATTAATTTTGTTGTCTTGAGTATTAATTAATGTAAATCAGTTACCTATTTGCTATATAAAAGGAATGCACAGATTGGGTCAATTTGGGAGAGTTGCCGAATTTTCTTTCCTGAAATGGAATCCACTATAATAGTGCTATATAGTAGTGTTAGTAGTAGTGTTAGTAGTAGTAGTAGTGTTAGTAGTATAGTAGTAGTAGTAGTAGTAGTAGTAGTAGTAGTAGTAGTAGTAGTAGTAGTGCCAATAAAAATAGTACAACAAGGTGATATAATACTTACATTCCCCCGTGGGTACTTTCCTCTCTTTGTACAGATCAGTGAGGAAGAGACTGTTGATAAGCGTAGACTTGCCCAGACCGGACTCACCGACCACCATCATTGTAAAGTCAAACCCGCGCTTCACACTCTTCCGATGGACCTGCTCCGGTAAGGTAGCGAATCCAATGAACTCCTGCGCGTTCTGGAATTCAAAGACAAAAGATAAATGATGTTAGTTAGGTAGTTGAAAGTTTCATCATAATCATATGTTTGTTTACGTACAGAAAATGAAGGTTTACACGTGTGAATAATTAGATGTAGCACGTAAATAAAAATAAAACAATTATGAATTCAGGAGACAATGTCATCTAATATTTTTTCTACTAAGCCATTCTTTTACACACACACACACACACACACACACACGCACACCACACCACAACACACACACACACACACACACACACACACACACACACACACACACACTACCGGGATCCAGTGGTTAACGTTACCGCCTGTCACCCGGCAAGGCATGGGTTCGAGCCTTGCTCAGGTCGATAAAGATTTTCCACTGACAGGGAGCGGTTACTGTTCCAATATATATATGCATATACATATTTCTTTCTCTCACTCTTTCTTTCTTAATTTGGTTTTACATGATATTTTGTAGTGAGTGAAACAACAGAGAGAGAGAGAGAGAGAGAGAGAGAGAGAGAGAGAGAGAGAGAGAGAGAGAGAGAGAGAGAGAGAGAGAGAGAGAGAGAGAGAGAGAGAGTAAAGGGGGAAAGGAATGAAGCCAAGAGGTGCAGATAAAGAGGGGAGATAAAAGAGGACTTAGAGAGAAAAAGTGGAGGGAAAGAGAAGAGGGGAAGGCTGGGTACTGATTTGAGAGAGAGAGAGAGAGAGAGAGAGAGAGAGAGAGAGAGAGAGAGAGAGAGAGAGAGAGAGAGAGAGAGAGAGAGAATGTTCTAAGAGAGGTCAGGTTTATTCTCTCCTTCCTTCCTTACCTCTTCATACCAGCTGTCTTATTTCCTCCCTCCCCCCCTCCCTCCCCCCCCCCCTTCTTCTGACACCTGTCTTAACCAGTTGGGTGGGAGTGTAATATAAGCCATGTGGGAGCTGCACACACACACACACACACACACACACACACACACACACACACACACACTCAGGTCGCTAAGGATTTTTCACTGACAGGGAGTGGTTACTGTCATCCTTGAGCAACAGGACAGGAGTGTGTGTGTGTGTGTGTGTGTGTGTGTGTGTGTGTGTGTGTGTGTGTGTGTGTGTGTGTGTGTGTGTGTGTGTGTGGTCTCAGCCTTACCCATAGATCCGTCTCTATAAGTTCTGAGATTCTTTCGGGGAGAGTAATGGCTGACGATCACGAGTCCAGCGCGTGATCCTCCAGACCATGGTGAGTAACACACACACACACACACACACACACACACACACACACACCACTTGACTCCAGAACAAATACGAGAGAGAGAGAGAGAGAGAGAGAGAGAGAGAGAGAGAGAGAGAGAGAGAGAGAGAGAGAGAGAGAGAGAGAGAGAGAGAGAGAGAGAGAGAGAGAGAGGGTCAAGGGGAGATCACGTGGGGAGGAGGGATTCAAGTGTGGAATATTTAATAGAAATTCCTCGGCTATAATTTCCTTACACGGTACTGTTCTCTCTCTCTCTCTCTCTCTCTCTCTCTCTCTCTCTCTCTCTCTCTCTCTCTCTCTCTCTCTCTCTCTCTCTCTCTCTCTCTCTCTCTCTCTCTCGCTCTCTCTCATGACAACTACACACACACACACACACACACACACACACACACACACACACACACACCAAGAGGAAGAGGAAATGTTGATCAAGAGCGGGAAATGGAGGTGCCGGTTGATACCTAAGAGAGAGAGAGAGAGAGAGAGAGAGAGAGAGAGAGAGAGAGAGAGAGAGAGAGAGAGAGAGAGAGAGAGAGGTGGGGGGGGGATGCTACAACTTAAGGATACTGTGAAGGGAAGGAGTCTAGTACACGACTTGCCAAATATATATGTGTCCAAGGTGCTCTCAATCTGACGTGCCATGTGTACATACTACACACACACACACACACACACACACACACACACACACACACACCCTATCAATGTCATCCCGTACAAACAGCGCACAACAGAGCCATTCGGTCTGTTTGCGCCGAGTTGAGGCCAAGCTAAACATACACATCCGTTGACTGTACACTCTATAGGGAGTTTTTTTGGGCAAATTATAGATAAGGATGCGAGGAAATTTGAACTTATTATACTTTCTTCTTTTTCATCATTTGTAATATTAGCTGAAAATGTACGAAGTTTATCAATGTTTGGCTTGAATGTGGAGTAATTGAGTGGAGAGAGAGAGAGAGAGAGAGAGAGAGAGAGAGAGAGAGAGAGAGAGAGAGAGAGAGAGAGAGAGAGAGAGAGAGAGAGAGAGAGAGAGAGAGAGAGAGAGAGATAATCACCTTCAATGATTAATTAACACAGTAATGCAGCACAATACAATGAACAAATAGGATGACAATAACAATACAACAAAAGGTTCACGATACTGTCTCTGAGCACTGATCTGATACGGTTCCGACGCTTCATTTGTTACGTTACGCCCAAAGCTATTCGAACCACTTATTATTCTGACCATCCACTAGTAAACAAAGGTGGGGAGGCAGGCTCTTATATCAAAA
>JAPQNM010000046.1:282500-287500 GCA_029783475.1 Metacarcinus magister
TCCTCCTCCTCCTGCCAGGGTAAATCATGCACAAGGACCTTCACCTCATCTTCACTCATTACTTCTCGCACTTTTGCATTTCATTGAACATTCTCAGTATTAAGTTTTAACTTTCGATGAAAATTGGATTTAAGACGTTTACAGTGCTGTGGTGCGCGCTGCCGTTGTTGGCGGCGTGCACCACCTTGGCCGACCCGCACCACTGCGTGCATAGTACCAAGAACAGGCAGCCGCTGCCGGCCTTCAGCCGCAGCGGTGCCCTGCAGGACGACGTCGCCCTCCAAAAGGGGGTGGCCGGCCTTGTGGACCTTGTCCGCATGGCTAAGGACGAGCTCCTCAAGGAGCGTCAAGCACACAAGGGCGTGCTCACCGAGCGCGACCTGGTGCTGGACGCCTTTGAGGAGTTGCATAAGGATTTCAAAATCCTTGCGGCTAACCACTTTACTGTGGTTAAAGACCTCAGGGTCTTGAAGAAAGACCACTACGGTCTGCTGATGAACCAAAAGGTTCTGAAGGAAAAATATGACTTTGTGGTTAATGACCACAAGGTCTTGAAGAAAGAATATGACTTTGTGGTTAATGACCACGAGGTCTTGCAGGAAGACCACTACGGTCTGTTAATGGACCATAAGGTTCTATTGTCAGACCACAGGGTCTTGAAGAACAGCCACAGTGCTGTGGTTAGGGACCACCAGGTCCTACTGGAGGAACACAATGCTGTGAATAACGGCTACAGGGTCCTTGCGACACACCACATTAGTGTGCTGAAGGACCATAAGGTTATATTGTCAGACCACCAGGTCTTGAAAGAAAAATATGACCTTTTGGATAGGGACCACCAGGTCCTACTGGAAGACCACTACGGTCTGCTGCAGGACTTTAATGTCTTGCTGTCAGACCGTAAGGTCTTGAAGGGAAATCATGACCTTGTGGTTAATGACCACAAGGTCTTGAAAGAAAAGTATGAACTTTTGGATAGGGACCACCAGGTCCTACTGGAAGACCAAAACGGTCTGATGCAGGACCTTAATGTCTTGTTGTCAGAACGTAAGGTCTTGAAGGCAAATCATGACCGTGTGGTTAAAGACCACACGAAGGTTGTGTCAGAGGTGAGCAGTGTGCGTCAACAGTACGCAGCACTGCAACGTCTGCTGGAGAACTCCAAGGACGACCTTCGGGTTGTGCTGAAGGAGAAAGAAGCTTTGGCAACACAGCTGAAGCAGGAGCAGGACCAAAGTGTCAACCTGAAAACACACTTGAACATGGTCCTGCGCCGCAAGGAAGGAGCTGAAAGTCAAGCCAAGAGTATCACAGATCTCTGTAAGGCGACTGTAGCGAAGCTGCGACTCGAGTACCACACACTCGAGACTCGCCAGCATGAATTGAAACTGCACTACGACCAGTGCGTTGATCAAGTACACACCAGTGTAACAAAAGAAGACCGTGCTGCCCGCGACCTGCAGGAGGCAGCACGGAACCTGACTCTCGTCCAGCTGGACAAAAACCAGATGGAACAATATTACGTCACACTGGCGAGAGCACAAAGACATGAATGGCTGCAACATGCAGAACATTCCCAGGGAATGAACAGTCACGAACAAAGTGATAATGGATTGAACCATGGATCCAGAGACCAAAACCAAAACTCGATTTGGAGTGAACTCTGGAATTCCATGGACGAATTACAAGAACTTTTAGAAACAAAGAAAGAGTTATAAGAAGAAAACAAAGTCAACTTACTTACATGACTTTTCAATTACTTTCTTAAAAAAACATGTACTGTGTATCTTAGTATTGTATTATTTTGTTTATCTAATAATTTACTTATTGATTAATTGATTAGTACATTTACTTATATATTTAGTCAGTGTGTGTGTGTGTGTGTGTGTGAGTGTGAGTGTGAGTGAGTGTGTGTGTGTGTGTGTGTGGTGTGTGTGTGTGTGTGTGTGTGTGGTGTGTGTGTGTGTGTGTGTGTGTGTGTGTTTTGTTAACGTCTGTCTGTCTGTCTGCCTATCTATCTATCTAATTATTCAACCTCCTCCTCTTCCTCCTGTTCCGGGGAGACGGACTACACTTGAACGGTATCGGTTCCGCACGCTTTGGCCGACTCCTCAATAATAAAGTTTCTCTTTTCAGGCAAAAAAACGAAACACAGCCTCCTGCAGACGTGTCGTCGTAAGTGATTCTCGCTGTCGTAAGCGGAACGTCATAAGTTGTTGCATGATCAATGCGCGCAGTATACGTAATAAATTCCTTGATCTCGAAGCCCTTGCAGCGTCGGACGAATATCACATTTTAGGCATTACTGAAACATGGCTCGATACGGAAAACAGAGACTTTTTAGCTGAATATAACTTACCCGGTTACTCGATGTTTAGCTGCGAAAGAAAAAATAAGTTAGGTGGAGGAGTTCTTCTCTACGTAAAAGCCAGTCTTCGACCAATTTTAACCGACAAGAGAAAAATAAACAACGTGGACACAGTATTTTTAAATTTAACTATTCGTTCAAGAAAAATTGTTATCGGACTTGTTTATAGACCTCCAGCCCAAAGCGCTAACACCGATAAAGATTTATACGACCAGATAACTGAGATAAGCGATTTCAAGCGAAAGTGTCATATTCGGAGATTTTAACTTACCCGTAAATTCATGGGGAAATCCAATATCGTCCCACTCTGGTCAAAATTTATACGATAATTTACTAGAAAGCGCTCTAAGTCAACATGTTAACGAACCAACGAGAGGTGATAATATATTAGACCTTGTATTCTCAACAAACGAAACGCTAATAAGTAACGTCATTGTTGGCCCAGAATTCAGCACGAGCGATTATAAAATTGTTAAGTTTGACATAAATCTCAAGATTTACGATGAAAACATTAGTGAAGAATTAGTTTACGTGTACAGTAAAGGTAATTACGAAAGACTTAAAAATATTCTCTCAGAAACAGACTGGAGCCAATTATCATGTGAAACCGACGTAAACGATTCATGGAATAAATTCACTCACATCTTAAACAATGCGGTAAAATCGTGTATTCCAGTCTGTAAAAGACGTTCAGGTAATAATATTAAACCAAAATGGTGGAATAATCGAATAAAAACAGGCCTGTCTAACAAAAAACGTGCATACCGTAAATACCAACGAACTCAACTCGAAAGTGATAAGATATTATTTCAAAGACTTCGCCGCGAAACTAATAAACTTATTAGACAAAGTAAAAAAAATTGTGAAGCGCTTATCGTCAGTAAAATTAAATCGAACCCGAAAGAATTCTACAGTTACGTTCGCCGTAAAAAAGTCCAAACTAGTAACATCGGTCCACTTCGCCTAGACAATGGGGAACACGTTAACAACGAGGTCGATATGGCCGAAACATTAAATGAATATTTTGCCTCAGTTTTTACAAGTGAAGACACAAATGGTTTCATAGAGACGTCGCAAGTCACAGACAATAGCATCCTTTTAAATAATTGCGAGATTACAGAGGATATCGTAATAAAAGTTCTTGATAATATTAAAGTAAACAAAACTCCTGGGCCTGACCGCATAGCGCCACGTGTATTAAAAGAAACCAAAAATCAAATATGTAAACCCCCCTCGATAATTTTTAATAAATCACTAAACTCCGGTAAAGTACCTCGAGACTGGAAACTTGCAAATGTTACCCCCATTCAAAAGAAGGGAAACAAGTCTCTTCCATGTAATTATAGACCGATCAGCCTCACCTCAGTAGTCAGTAAATTAATGGAAACCATATTGCGTAACAAACTAGTAAGCTTCTTGGAAGAGAACAGTCTCATTAAAAACTCCCAACATGGCTTCCGTAATAAACGTTCATGCCTCACTAACCTACTAGACTTCTACAACGACGTATTTAACATATTCGACGAATCCAAAGCGGTAGACGTCATTTATCTGGACTTTCAAAAAGCGTTTGACAAAGTTCCCCATAAGCACCTTCTAAGTAAATTAATTTCGCACGGCATTACTGGTAAAATTCACTCGTGGCTCGAAGACTGGCTCTACGAGAGAAAACAACGCGTCGTTATTAACGGTAAAGCATCAAACTGGCGAAACGTTCTAAGTGGAGTGCCGCAAGGTTCAGTGCTCGGCCCCGTTTCTTTTTGTAATCTACGTAAACGACATCGATGAAGGCCTCACCTGTAAGATATCCAAATTTGCTGACGACACGAAAATAACTGGAAGAGTTACTACTACTGCCGAAAAAGCGCTACTACAGTCCGACCTCGATCGCTTAGTAAATTGGTCAAAGAAGTGGCAGATGACGTATAACTTAAATAAGTGTAAAGTTTTGCATATTGGGAGTAACAATAATCGCACTAACTATTCAATGAACGGTACCGAACTTCTTAAAGTTAATGAAGAAAAAGACCTGGGTGTAACTATTAGTAGCGACCTCAAACCAGGCAAACACTGCTCAGAAGCCGTTAAAACCGCTAACAAATTAATTGGTTTCATTGGCAGAACCTTCGAGTTTAAATCTGATAAAGTCGTCCTGACACTGTTCAATTCCCTCGTACGTCCGCATCTCGAATATTGCGTTCAGTTTTGGTCACCTTACTATAGAAAAGACATTGTAAAGCTGGAGAGAGTCCAAAGACGAGCCACAAAAATGATTCCGCGACTGCGCAATAAGCCATACGAGGAACGACTGAAGGAGCTCAATCTGTTCAGTTTAGAGAAACGTAGATTATGGGGAGACCTAATAGAAGTTTTCAAAATGATTCGTGGTTTCGATAACGTCAATATAAGCGATTACGTAATTGTTGATCGGGAAAGAATCACAAGAAACAATGGATTCAAAATAATCGGTAAAGCCTTCAGATCGGAAGAATCTAAACACTTTTTCTTCAATAGAATAGTTAATGTATGGAACTCTCTCCCAGCACAGGTAGTCAACAGTAATACGATTGAAACTTTTAAAGCTAAACTCGATAAGTACTTGACGACAAAACCTAACCTAACTTATTACCCG
>JAPQNM010000046.1:295000-302500 GCA_029783475.1 Metacarcinus magister
AACTCTCATTATGAATATTTGTTCTATGACTAATAATTACGCAGTAAAATGAAACTTAATATTTATATAAAAACATGATTTTCCTCCTCATTTTCTCGAAAGCTATTAGAGATATTGGAAATATCACTGCAGCATCTGATAGACCTAATTAAACTGTAAAACAGACATTATGAATATTTGTTCTATAACTAATAATTACGCAGTAAAATGAAACTATATATTTATATAAAAACGTGACATTCCTCCTCATTTTCTCGAAAGCTATTAGAGATATTGGAAATATCATTGCAGCATCTGATAGACCTGATTAAAATCTACTACTGTCATTATGAATATTTTCACTAGTACTAATAAATACTGAATTTTACTTTTTTAAAAATTACTTTCTTCCTCGTTTTCTCGAAAGCTATTAGAGATATTGGAAATATCATTGCATCATCTGATACACCTAATTCAACTGTACAACTTATATTATGAATATTTGTTCTATGACTAATAATTACGCAGTTAAATAAAACCGTATTTTTATATAAAAAAATGATTTTCCTCGTCATTTTCTCGAAAGCTATTAGAGATATTGGAAATATAATTGCAGTATCTGATAGACCTAATTAAACTGTACAACTGATATTATGAATATTTGTTCTATGACTAATAATTACGCAGTAAAATGAAACTTAATATTTATTTAAAAACATAACTTTCCTCCTCATTTTCTCGAAAGCTATTAGAGATATTGGAAATATCATTGCAACAGCTGATACACCTAATTAAACTGTACAACTGATATTATGAATATTTTTTCTATGACTAATAATTACGCAGAAAAATGAAACTTAATATTTATTTAAAAACATGAATTTCCTCCTCTTTTTCCCGAAAGCTATTAGAGATATTGGAAATATCATTGCAGCATCTGATACACCTAATTAAACTGTACAACTGAAATTATGAATATTTGTTCTATGACTAACAATTACGCAGTAAAATTAAACTTAATATTTATTTAAAAACATGATTTTCCTCCTCATTTTCTCGAAAGCTATTAGAGATATTGGAAATATGATTGCAGCATCTGATACACCTAATTAAACTGTACAACTGTCATTATGAATATTTGTTCTATGACTAATAATTACGCAGAAAAATGAAACTTAATATTTATATAAAAACATGAATTTCCTCCTCATTTTCTCGAAAGCTATTAGAGATATTGGAAATATCACTGCAGCATTTGATAGACCTAATTAAACTGTAAAACTGAAATTATTAATATTTGTTTTATGAATAATAATTACGCAGTAAAATCAAACTTTATATTTATATAAAAACATGACTTTCCTCCTAATTTTCTCGAAAGCTATTAGAGATATTGGAAATATCATTACAGCATCTGATATACCTAATTAAACTGTACAACTGTCATTATGAATATTTGTTCTATGACTAATAATTACTCAGTAAAATGAAACTTAATATTTTTATATAAAAATAACTTTTCTCCTCATTTCCTCGAAAGCTATTAGAGATATTGGAAATATCATTGCAACATCTGATACACCTAATTAAACTGTACAAATGTCATTATTAATATTTGTTCTATGACTAATAATTACGCAGTAAAATGAAACTTAATATTTATATAAAAACATGAATTTCCTCCTCATTTTCTCGAAAGCTATTAAAGATATTGGAAATATCATTGCAGTATCTAATAGACCTAATTAAACTGTAAAACTGAAATTATGAATATTTGTTCTATGACTAATAATAACGCAGTAAAATGAAACTTTATATTTATATAAAAACATGACTTTCCTCCTTATTTTCCCGAAAGCTATTAGAGATATTGGAAATATCATTGCAGCATCTGATACACCTAATTAAACTGTACAACTGTCTTTTTGAATATTTGTTTTATGACTAATAATTACGCAGTAAAATGAAACTTAATATTTATATAAAAACATGACTTTCCTCCTCATTTTCCCGAAAGCTATTAGAGATATTGGAAATATCATTGAGGCATCTGATACACCTAATTAAACTGTACAACTGTCATTATGAATATTTGTTTTATGACTAATAATTACGCAGTAAAATGAAACTTAATATTTATATAAAAACATGACTTTCCTCCTCATTTTCCCGAAAGTTATTAGAGATATTGGAAATATCATTGCAGCATCTGATACACCTAATTAAACTGTACAACTGTCATTATGAATATTTGTTCTATGACTAATAATTACGCAGTAAAATGAAACTTAATATTTATATATAAACATGACTTTCCTCCTCATTTTCCGGAAAGCTATTAGAGATATTGGAAATATTATTGCAGCATCTGATACACCTAATTAAATTGTAAAACTGATATTATGAATATTTGTTCTATGACTAATAATTACGCAGTAAAATGAAACTTAATATTTATTTAAAAACATGACTTCCCTCCTCATTTTCTCGAAAGCTATTAGAGATATTGGAAATATCATTGAAGCATCTGATACACCTAATTAAACTGTACAACTGATATTATGAATATTTGTTCTATGGCTAATAATTACGCAGTAAAATGAAACTTAATATTTATATAAAAACATGACTTTCCTCCTCATTTTCCCAAAAGCTATTAGAAATATTGGAAATATCATTGCAGCATCTGATACACCTAATTAAACTGTACAACTGTCATTATGAATATTTGTTTTATGACTAATAATTACGCAGTAAAATGAAACTTAATATTTATATAAAAACATGACTTTCCTCCTCATTTTCCCGAAAGCTATTAGAGATATTGGAAATATCATTGCAGCATCTGATACACCTAATTAAACTGTACAACTCTCAATATGAATATTTGTTGTACGACTAATAATTACGCAGTAAAATGAAACATAATATTTATATAAAAACATGATTTTCCTCCTCATTTTCTCGAAAGCTATTAGAGATATTGGAAATATCATTGCAGCATCTGATAGACCTAATTAAAATCTACTACTGTCATTATGAAAATTTCCACTAGTATTAATAAATAGTGAATTTTACTTTTTTTTAAATTACTTTCTTCCTCGTTTTCTCGAAAGCTATTAGAGATATTGGAAATATCATTGCATCATCTGATACACCTAATTTTACTGTACAACTGATATTATGAATATTTGTTCTATGACTAATAATTACGCAGTAAAATAAAACCGTATTTTTATATAATAACATGAATTTCCTCGTCATTTTCTTGAAAGCTATTAGAGATATTGGAAATATAATTGCAGCATCTGATAGACCTAACTAAACTGTACAACTGATATTATGAATATTTGTTCTATGACTAATAATTACGCAGTAAAATGAAACATAATATTTATTTAAAAACATGACTTTCCTCCTCATTTTCTCGAAAGCTATTAGAGATATTGGAAATATCATTGCAGCAGCTGATACACCTAATTAAACTGTACAACTCATATTATGAATATTTTTTCTATGACTAATAATTACGCAGTAAAATGAGACTTAATATTTATTTAAAAACATGAATTTCCTCCTCATTTTCCCGAAAGTTATTAGAGATATTGGAAATATATTTCCAGCAGCTGATACACCTAATTAAACTGTACAACTGATATTATGAATATTTTTTCTATGACTAATAATTACGCAGTAAAATGAAACTTAATATTTATATAAAAACATGACTTTCCTCCTCATTTTCTCGAAAGCTATTAGAGATATTGGAAATATCATTGCAGCATCTAATACAACTAATTAAACTGTACAACTGTCATTATGAATATTTGTTCTATGACTAATAATTACGCAGTAAAATGAAACTTAATATTTTTATATAAAAATAACTTTTCTCCTCATTTCCTCGAAAGCTATTAGAGATATTGGAAATATCATTGCAACATCTGATACACCTAATTAAACTGTAAAACTGAAATTATTAATATTTGTTTTATGAATAATAATTACGCAGTAAAATCAAACTTTATATTTATATAAAAACATGACTTTCCTCCTAATTTTCTCGAAAGCTATTAGAGATATTGGAAATATCATTACAGCATCTGATATACCTAATTAAACTGTACAACTGTCATTATGAATATTTGTTCTATGACTAATAATTACTCAGTAAAATGAAACTTAATATTTTTATATAAAAATAACTTTTCTCCTCATTTCCTCGAAAGCTATTAGAGATATTGGAAATATCATTGCAACATCTGATACACCTAATTAAACTGTACAACTGTCATTATTAATATTTGTTCTATGACTAATAATTACGCAGTAAAATGAAACTTAATATTTATATAAAAACATGAATTTCCTCCTCATTTTCTCGAAAGCTATTAAAGATATTGGAAATATCATTGCAGTATCTGATAGACCTAATTAAACTGTAAAACTGAAATTATGAATATTTGTTCTATGACTAATAATTACGCAGTAAAATGAAACTTTATATTTATATAATAACATGACTTTCCTCCTCATTTTCTCGAAAGCTATTAGAGATATTGGAAATATCAATGCAGCATCTGATACACCTAATTAAACTGTACAACTGTCATTATGAATATTTGTTTTATGACTAATAATTACGCAGTAAAATGAAACTTAATATTTATTTAAAAACATGAATTTCCTCCTCATTTTCTCGAAAGCTATTAAAGATATTGGAAATATCATTGCAGCATCTGATACACCTAATTCAACTGTACAACTGATATTATGAATATTTGTTCTATGACTAATAATAACGCAGTAAAATGAAACTTTATATTTATATAAAAACATGACTTTCCTCCTTATTTTCCCGAAAGCTATTAGAAATATTGGAAATATCATTGCAGCATCTGATACACCTAATTAAACTGTACAACTGTCTTTTTGAATATTTGTTTTATGACTAATAATTACGCAGTAAAATGAAACTTAATATTTATATAAAAACATGACTTTCCTCCTCATTTTCCCGAAAGCTATTAGAGATATTGGAAATATCATTGAGGCATCTGATACACCTAATTAAACTGTACAACTGTCATTATGAATATTTGTTTTATGACTAATAATTACGCAGTAAAATGAAACTTAATATTTATATAAAAACATGACTTTCCTCCTCATTTTCCCGAAAGTTATTAGAGATATTGGAAATATCATTGCAGCATCTGATACACCTAATTAAACTGTACAACTGTCATTATGAATATTTGTTCTATGACTAATAATTACGCAGTAAAATGAAACTTAATATTTATATATAAACATGACTTTCCTCCTCATTTTCTCGAAAGCTATTAGAGATATTGGAAATATTATTGCAGCATCTGATACACCTAATTAACTGTACAACTGATATTATGAATATTTGTTTCTATGACTAATAATTACGCAGTAAAATGAAACTTAATATTTATTTAAAAACATGACTTCCCTCCTCATTTTCTCGAAAGCTATTAGAGATATTGGAAATATCATTGCAGCATCTGATACACCTAATTAAACTGTACAACTGATATTATGAATATTTGTTCTATGACTAATAATTACGCAGTAAAATGAAACTTAATATTTATATAAAAACATGACTTTCCTCCTCATTTTCCCAAAAGCTATTAGAAATATTGGAAATATCATTGCAGCATCTGATACACCTAATTAAACTGTACAACTGTCATTATGAATATTTGTTTTATGACTAATAATTACGCAGTAAAATGAAACTTAATATTTATATAAAAACATGACTTTCCTCCTCATTTTCCCGAAAGCTATTAGAGATATTGGAAATATCATTGCAGCATCTGATACACCTAATTAAACTGTACAACTCTCAATATGAATATTTGTTGTACGACTAATAATTACGCAGTAAAATGAAACATAATATTTATATAAAAACATGATTTTCCTCCTCATTTTCTCGAAAGCTATTAGAGATATTGGAAATATCATTGCAGCATCTGATAGACCTAATTAAAATCTACTACTGTCATTATGAAAATTTCCACTAGTATTAATAAATAGTGAATTTTACTTTTTTTTAAATTACTTTCTTCCTCGTTTTCTCGAAAGCTATTAGAGATATTGGAAATATCATTGCATCATCTGATACACCTAATTTTACTGTACAACTGATATTATGAATATTTGTTCTATGACTAATAATTACGCAGTAAAATAAAACCGTATTTTTATATAATAACATGAATTTCCTCGTCATTTTCTTGAAAGCTATTAGAGATATTGGAAATATAATTGCAGCATCTGATAGACCTAACTAAACTGTACAACTGATATTATGAATATTTGTTCTATGACTAATAATTACGCAGTAAAATGAAACTTAATATTTATTTAAAAACATGACTTTCCTCCTCATTTTCTCGAAAGCTATTAGAGATATTGGAAATATCATTGCAGCAGCTGATACACCTAATTAAACTGTACAACTCATATTATGAATATTTTTTCTATGACTAATAATTACGCAGTAAAATGAGACTTAATATTTATTTAAAAACATGAATTTCCTCCTCATTTTCCCGAAAGTTATTAGAGATATTGGAAATATATTTCCAGCAGCTGATACACCTAATTAAACTGTACAACTGATATTATGAATATTTTTTCTATGACTAATAATTACGCAGTAAAATGAAACTTAATATTTATATAAAAACATGACTTTCCTCCTCATTTTCTCGAAAGCTATTAGAGATATTGGAAATATCATTGCAGCATCTAATACAACTAATTAAACTGTACAACTGTCATTATGAATATTTGTTCTATGACTAATAATTACGCAGTAAAATGAAACTTAATTTTTATATAAGAACATGAATTTCCCCCTCATTTTCTCGAAAGCTATTAGAGATATTGGAAATATCATTGCAGCATCTGATACACCTAATTAAACTGTACAACTCTCATTATGAATATTTGTTCTATGACTAATAATTACGCAGTAAAATGAAACTTAATATTTATATAAAAACATGATTTTCCTCCTCATTTTCTCGAAAGCTATTAGAGATATTGAAAATATCACTGCAGCATCTGATACACCTAATTAAACTGTAAAACTGACATTATGAATATTTGTTCTATGACTAATAATTACGCAGTAAAATGAAACTATATATTTATATAAAAACATGACATTCCTCCTCATTTTCTCGAAAGCTATTAGAGATATTTGAAATATCATTGCAGCATCTGATAGACCTGATAAAAATCTACTACTGTCATTATGAATATTTTCACTAGTACTAATAAATACTGAATTTTACTTTTTTTAAATTACTTTCTTCCTCGTTTTCTCGAAAGCTATTAGAGATATTGGAAATATCATTGCATAATCTGATACACCTAATTCAACTGTAGAACTGATATTATGAATATTTGTTCTATGACTAATAATTACGCAGTAAAATAAAACCGTATTTTTATATAAAAACATGACTTTCC